>JAGFNQ010009406.1:0-27458 GCA_024364735.1 Boesenbergia rotunda
CAATGTGGCAGTAGGGTGTGCGTACCCGCCCTTGCGTGGTCACACTGGATGCGTGTAGATAGTGTGAAACATATGAAGCCCTATATCAATATCTAGCTGGTGAATCAGGGCGTACAAGAGAAAGTATGGAATGGTCGCATAGTGGTGACGTCCCTGGTGGATAATGGCAGAATACATCGACTAAGACCCTGTATAGGGCGTAGTCCTGAACCTCTAAGTCGACTGACTGGAATCGTCTGCCACTGGTTGCCTAAAGAAGTATGAGTGTAATGTATCTAAGTGATGTGAGAATAGGAGCATCAAAGGGAGGCTCCCTAGGAGGATAACAACAAAATGGACTGTGAGGGTCGTAGTCCTAGAAATCGGTTCAGTAGTGTTGGTGTGAATGGTTAAGGGAATACCTTGAACCATGGTGGAGAACATGAGATTATCCTGTCTAATGATATTATTGTAAAATTCTGCACATAAGGAAGTATTGATTGAGTGAGTGCAGAATACGAGATTGTCCAGTTGGTAGTGGTTTATGACGTTCATAGCTAGGGACAGGATTGGGTGAAGAATAGTCTATTCAAGTAGCTCGTTTTGATAGGTTTATAGGTGGTACGAGCGAACTTGTTACACAATTCTAAATTGGGAAACCTGGGATCAGGACTAGGTTGAGTACCGGGTTCTGCCTGATTAGGTCGGCGTCTTCTAAGAGAAAGAATATACACTTAAAGAAGGTATGCATTTTAATAAAAAAATTAACAACAAAACTAAATTATACCGGTTTGCTCGGGGAGGCATTGTTGAAGATGAGGGCTTCAGAGGGTTGCAAGATCTCTTGGTAAGTAGAAAGTTTAGGAGGAGAAGTGTATTGGATGTGAAGAGAACAAGGGGAAGGGAGCCCCTTTTTATAGGCAGTCTCGGGCGCCCTGTCTCGGGAGGGCGCCCTAACTGGCGAGGGCGCCCTGTCTGACCAGGGCGCCTTGACCAGGCTGCAGCTGCCTTTTTAGCAGCTTTTGACCGCTGAAGTACACTGGCAAGGGCGCCTTTCCGGACGAGGGCGCCTTTACCAGGTCTGTACTTCCGTTTGTGCAGCTTTCTGTCGTTGAATGACTGTGGGAGGGCGCCTTGACTGAAGAGGGCGCCTTCACCCAAAGCTGCAGCTGCCTTTTGGCAGCTTTTGACCAACAAAGGGGTATCCCAAGGCGCCCTGACGCTCCAGGGCGCCCTGGTCAGCGTGCAGTGGCAGAGGGACTTTTTGACCAGCCTTGGGGCGCCCACACCGATTTGGGCGCCCTAAGGACTAGCTTTGAACTCTAAGGGAGTGCATTTTACCAGACTTGACCTGATTTGACCGTGGTTTGACTTATGTTGACCGTGGTTTGACTATGTTGACCGTGGTTTGACCATGGTTTGAAATATAGAATTTTACTGCAACACAGGTATTTAAAGGAGTCATAATTTAGTCTTAATTTTACTGTCTCACCCGAATCTAGGGTTTTTAATCACGTTAACCTTATAGGTTTTCGTGAGACAGGTTTTGGTAGTTTTGAAAATTCTGAAAATTTTGATTAGTTTTGAAGAATAATTAAATTTTGAAAACATAATTAATTAATTTTGAAATTTTTGAAAAGATGTTTAAATCTATACTTAGCTGAAATTTTGTGTTAGATTCAAGTTTGACAAAAATTAATTTAATGAATTTCAAAAATTGGCTTCCAGGCTGGCGAGGCACTAGGCCTTCTTTGGCCGAAGCCTTATGGGACACCACCCTTTCTGACAAAGCCTGTTAAAGAAGTTTACTTTTAAAATTATTCTCTTGAAAAATTTCTGGTCTAACTAGTTTGGGTTTTGGATCGGTAGCTTCGGCTGGTTTCACCAGTCTAAAGAGACCAAGTAAACTTGATCTTATTAGAATTGGTTTCCCCAACGTACTATCATCTCACCTCCACCCAATACTATGTTGTCAAATTTCAGCTAAGTTTGTTTAGTCCTTAAGCTAGCCTAAGTCTAAGCATGGTATATTGCAGAAAAATAAATAATCAATCAATCAAGCAATTTAATCAAGAATAACATGTTTATCTAATAATAAAAATAATTTTCAGTTTAGCTCCCCTTGGACTAAAGCCACGGTGATGGTTGGGCAAGATGTGAATCTTGTGTAGGATCGATGCACGTGAGAGGGGGGGGGGTGAATCACGTGACTTTTTAAATTTAAATCAGAGTGCTTTAAAAAGCGTGCACAGCGGAAATGAAAGAAACGAAAAACGAACACACAAACACGAACGATTTTTACTTCGTTCGGAGCCTTCGGCGACTCCTACTCGAGGCCCAGGTCCCTCGGACCTTTCCGTTGGGCAATCCACTAAAACTCTCTATCGGGAAACCCCGATAGAGTAGGCGAGTACAAAAGAATTGAAAGTGTGACAACCCCACACTTTCAAGTAATTAAGTGCAATAAAGTATTAAAAAAATATTCTTCTTTTTACCGACGTCCGGAGTAGGTCGACTCTTTCGGGGCAGCGGGACGTCGTCGGCTCGAGGTGAAGCGTTTCCGGAGCAAGGCGCGAGCGTAGAAGAACTTTGAGGCGTTGGAAGAAGTGTTGTTTGAAGAAGAGGGTCGAGGGCCCTTTATATAGGGCTGGGGGCGCCCGGGATGCTCGGGGCGCCCCCCACGTGGCTTTCGATCCGGCGAGCCCTCTGGTCAAGGCTGATCTCTGCTTCTTCGGGATCACCTTTGACTGGGGCGCCCGACGCGCGCGGGGCGCCCGGTTTGACCGGTCAAGGCTTCATCTTCTTCGCGAGGGTGAGCTGCTGCAGCTGCCAGTGGCGTGGCACAGTGGGCGCCCGCGACACGCGGGGCGCCCGACGCGCGCGGGGCGCCCGAAACATCCGGGGCGCCCCCAAATGTGCTGCTGTCGGGGCGTTTACTTGCTCTGCTGACTTTGGGTTGACTCTGGGGCGCCCGAAACATCCGGGGCGCCCTGCTCAGTTACTGCCTCACTCCTTTGAGGCTCTCTGAGCTGCAGAAACACAGTCCTTCGGTCCTGCATCCAGGGTTAGTCCAAAACAGCAATTAATAAGTTAATTTACACAGCCTTGGCTGTCTTGGTTCTGACTTTGGGTCTCCAAAATGGAGCCCTAGGTCGAACCGACGCCTAATGTTCCCTCAAGGGGAACGCGTCCTCACTGGTTCGCTCCTCCAGTGACTTACCTCACTTACCTTGTGCAGCTCTACTTGACTTCTTGACCCACCAGGACTTCCTGCCAAGGCTCAACCACCTTGGTCTTCCTGCCAAGTCTCAACCAACTTGGTCTTCAGCCAGTTGTCAGGTCCCGCGGACCCAACTGGACTTCCCGCCAGGACTCAACCATCCTGGACTTCAGCCTGGTGTCTGGTCCTAAGTCTTTCAACCCTGCACACTTAGTAAAGAGGTTAAACACCAACAACCCTAACTTTAACCACTTTGTCATACATCAAAACCTGAGTTTGACCGTTAGTGCAACCTGCACCAACAATCTCCCCCTTTTTGATGTAATGACAACCTAGGTTAAAGTTAGAGAAAAAACTAGCAGATACATGCAAGTAAATAAAAAATAAGCATGAAGGTACATGGTGCAAAATTAAGTAGCAAATAGAATTTTCTAAGCTTTAACCCTACTCTCCCCCTTTGTCATTCATCAAAAAAACATACGTATATTAAGTTACGGAGAGTAGGATCCAAAGCTAAGTGATAGGGAAAACTAGACTTAGGCAAAATAGATTAAGTAAGATAAATAGCCTAAGTGAAAAAAGGAACTCCCCCTAAATCAATTAACTTAGCTTTCAAAACTAACAAATAGTTTTCAACAACATTATTTTTCAAATGAATTAGAAATATTTTCAAAGTTAAGCTTGACAATCTTTTAAAAGAAAATATATAAAAATTTCCCAAATAATACATATTTTTCAAAGCCAAAAGAAACTTTGCTACTGAGCTTTAACTTAGAAGAAGGAAGATATTCTAAGAATAAGCTTTAAAAGTTTCAAGACCATTATTCAATTTTTAAAACTAATTTTTCAAGAATATGCCTTAGATTCTTTTGAAAATAGTTATACTTTAAAAGTAATATCATAGACTTAATCAAACTATTCTTAAAATTAATTTTCCAAGTTAGTTTGAACTCCCCCTTAACTTGACAAGCCCTTAGAATTCCTTGTCAATTTCAAGGTAAACATTCTATTATGTCCTAGGGATATCCAAACTACAAATAAAAATATTTCAAAAGAATCATTTTTGGAAGTAAATCAATCAAAATATTTTGATACTTTCTAGTATAAGAACAAGCTAATAGTGGATTTTCAAAAAACATAAGTGTTTTTATTTTAAAGTTAATTTGAAAATAGTTTATCAAAGAAAATTAGTAAAATTTGAAAAAGGAGATTTGCAAGACCCAAAAATACGGATTTTTCAATGCTAAATAGGAATTGCAAGGAACTATTTATAAGCATAATCCTAATATTTTTCAAACAAAACAGTAAAAATAAGACATGTATGGCATCTCTTAAAATAGGTTTAGATATAGGGCATTTTTATTTTTACTCACATATTTTAATAAAATAGTTTAAAAGTATTTGAAGAGAGATTTTCAAGAAGATTGTTTAATATTTTGAAACAAAATTTGATATAGTAATAAAGTTATTATTATTATTTTTTAAATGATAATAAGAATATCTTTGAAAGCACAAAAAAATTGAAAATGAGTTTTGAAAAGAATATAATTGAAAGAATAAAAAAGACTTTAAAGCAAAAAGTATTTTTAAAACAGTTATTTTCAAATATGTTATAAGGAATTTGCCAAAAAGATGTATAGAAATATTTTTCCTCCCCCTCAACTCGATATTCTCCATAAGTCCTTAGGGGTAAGTTCGTAAAAGAACAAGCAGAAAGAGAAAAGGAAACAAAAGATTTTTTTTTTTTTTGTTAAGTTGGTTTAATTAAGGATTAGGTGTAGGCTTAATTAAGCCTTTAGTGTGGGTTTGCTTTTAGGTTTGGTTTAATTAGGTTTGTATTCATTAGATTCAAGTTTGGTTTAATTAAAGTTTAATTAGGTTAATTATATTTAAGTTTGGTTTAATTAAAGTTTTTAGTTAAGTTGGTTAAGGTTGGTTGGGTTGATAAATTTTAATTAAACATTAAAGTTTTAAAATTTAATTATGATTTTAATTGAAGTAATATTTAAAGTTTAATTTTAATTACGATTAAGAACTAAAGTTTAATTTTAATTAGGATTAAGAATTAAAGTTTAATTTTAATTAGGATTCAATTTAGGTAAAATTAAATTAAGATTTAATTAAGAGTTAAAGTTTGATTTTAATTAAGATTAAGATTAAAGTTTAAATAATTAAGATTTTTAATTAAACTTAAGGTTAAGGTTTAATTAATTAAGAATTTTAATTAAGATTAAGGTTAAAATTATTAAGAATTTCAATTAAGATTAAGGTAAAATTTTAATTACAAGCTTTAGTTATTTGGGGATTAAAGTTAGAGGTATTTAAATGAAGTTTTAATAAAGGGTTGAAGTTCAATTAGGTAAAATTTTAGGGGTTAAAATTTAATTTGGTCGAATTTTAAATAAATTAAAGTTAGTTAAGATTTAATTAAAGATTCAAGGTTAATTCATTGGAGACTGAATAAAGATTGAAATTCTAATTAATTAAGGATTAAAGTTGATTAAGGATTAAAGTTTATTAAGGATTCAAGTTTAATTAATTAAGGATTAAAATTTGATTATGTAAAGAGTTAGATTTTTAATTATATAAAATTTAATTAACGTTAAATTTTAATTTAATTAAAGTTAATTTAAGTAAAGTTTGATTATGCAAATTTTAGTTAAAGTTAAAGTAGAATTTAATTAAGGTTAATTTTTAATTTATGTTGAAATTTAATTAGATGAATTTTTAATTAAGGATTTAATTAGGTGAAAAATTAAGATTTAGATTAATTAAAATATGATTTAATTAAGAATTTTAAAGTTTAATTTTAACATTTAAATAAGATTCAAATTTATAATACGATTAAAATTTTAATTAATATTTAATTTGGTGAAAAGAAAGTAAAATTTTATCGGTTAAAATTTAATTAAGTAACGGTTAGGTTAAAATACCCAAGTTTCAAATTTTATTGTCTCTAATCATCTCACTCAGTCTAATATTGTCAATCAAAGGGATCCTATCGTTTGTGTGAGATGAGCTTGAATTTGATTTTTAATTTTAATAATTTTTTTTTGAATTTTAATTTTAATTTTAATTTTAATTTGAATTTTGATTTGTATTTGAATTTGAATTTGAATTTTAATTTTAATTTTAATTTTAATTTTAATTTTAATTTTAATTTTAATTTTAATTTTAATTTTAATTTTAATTTGAATTTTAATTTGAATTTTAATTTTAATTTTAATTTTAATTTTAATTTTAATTTTAATTTGAATTTGAATTTGAATTTTAATTTTAATTTTAATTTTAATTTTAATTTTAATTTTAATTTGAATTTTAATTTGAATTTTAATTTTAATTTGAATTTGAATTTTTGAAAGTTGAGTTATCAATCAATAATTTGAATTTGGTTATCCTTATTCATCTCACTCGGTCTAAGTCATCAATCAAGGGAGTTCTATGATTTTGTGAGATGATTTTGATTTTGTTTAGAAAAGTTAACTTGACCTTGTGTTAGATTCAAGTTTAACAAGTAGTAATTTAAAAGTACATTTCAATAATTGGCTTCCAGGCCATGGCGAGGCACAGTGGCCTTCTTTGGCCGAAGCCTTATTGGAGCAACAACCATTTTCTAGGCAAAGCCGCTTAAAGAAGTTGGACTTTTAACTTACTCATTGAAAACCCTGTTACTAAATAGTACAAGAGTCAAATTAACTTTGAAGCTAGTCCTAAGTGCCCACTTGGGCAGCGGCTGATTTTAAGGTGCCAACTAGTTTGGAGCCTCCCCCTAAATTGTAGACTGGGTGTCTAGGGTCAATGTAATGGATGTCCCTTTTTGGGACATAAAATTGATTTTGACCTACTTGCTTTGTTAGATAAGCTTTCGGAACCCATGCTTTTCGTTGATTTTTGCGGGGGTGGATAAAGGAGATAAAGGATCTTTGGGACGATCTCGATTTATATCCTATCCCAGATTTGTTATACATGCCCTTTTGTGATCCAAGAATAAGGTCAAGGTTCTTGGATCGGGTTGTGAAAGTTGCTAGTAGATCCTTAAGTTTTAGGACTTCGCCCTTTAGGGTTGAGTTTTCAGTTTCAAGCTCAATTAATTTTTGATTTTGAGTTTGTTCAGTTAATGTTCTGGTATTAATTAATTGCTCCTTAAGGTCTTGATTTTCCTTAAGAAGCTGGTCATTTCTAGATTCAGATTCAAGCAATTTTTTATTTAAAACAGAAATAATTTTAAAGAACTTTTCATTTACTGAATCTAAATATACCTTAGTCGAGTCGTCCGAAAAGAGTCCGATCTCTTGACTCGACTCGTATTCAGAATCTTCGTCGTGCTCTGAGTCTGACCCGGGTCCGGTTGCCATTAGTGCGAGATAGTTTGAGTTCCTTGGTGGTTCATCGTCGGAGTCGTCTGTGCTGTCGTCCCAAGTGGCTTGAAGAGCCTTCTTCTTCTTATTCTTCTTGGGTTGATTCTCCTTTTTGTAGGGGCATTCGTGTTTGAAATGTCCTTTTCTGTTGCAACCAAAACAGGTTATTTTACTTTTGTCTTCACTACTGGTAGGCTTCATTATCCTCTGGAGGTCCTTTCTTGAGAACTGGTTTTTCTTTTTGGCGAAGACCTTTCTTACTAGGTTGACCATTTGTTCCTCATCATCTGAGTCTGAGTCTGACTCTTCTTTTAATTCTTGAATTTTCTTGTTTAACTTGCCATCTTTTGAGGAACCTGCAAATAAGGCAAATCCTTTCTCGGCCTTGGCGTTAGTCTGTTCGTGCAGTTCTAATTCACAAAACAATTCATCTAAATTAATTTTAGAAAGGTTCCTAGAAATTTTATAAGCATCTATAATAGATGCCCATAGTGAATTTCTAGGGAATGCATTTAAAGCGTACCTTATGATGTCTCTGTTTTCTTGTTTGTGCCCGATTAGGTGGAGTCCATTTAGTATGTCCTTGATCCGGGCGTGGAGTTGGCTTGCAGATTCTCCTTCCTGCATTTTTATATTAAATAACTTATTTAAAAGTAAATCCCTTTTTGTTACCTTGGCATCAGAGGTGCCTTCATGTAGTTCAATTAGTTTGTCCCAGAGCTCTTTGGCAGATTCAGTTGGGCCGATACGGTTCAATTCCTCTTTTGTTAGTCCACACTGGAGGGTGTTCTGCGCCTTGTACTCAGTCTGGGCCTTTCTCTTCATATCAAGGTTCCATCTATCAGGCTTCAGTGGTGCATTGTTTCCCTCGTCCATTGGTGGTTCGTAGCCAGATTGCACCGCGAACCATTGATCCATGTCGGTCTTCAGATAAACCTCCATCCTTCTCTTCCAGTAGGGAAAGTCTTCCCCATTAAAGAGGGGAGGGCGGGCAGTGCTATAGCCTTCACCTTGAGCCATCTGAAATAGACTACACAAAAACTTGTCCCAAGACTAGGTCTTGGATTAGCAGTGTGGTAGGAAAAGGAGAAGAGAGAGAAAGAGTGACTCGAAATGGTGTTGCACCAAATTCGAGTAAAATCAAACGAACGAAAAAAATAATCTAAATCTAGGCAACAATACCTAATTTAGATCAAGTGTAGCGAAAAACCAAAAATCGAAAAAAAACTGAATTTCCCCCGGCTCTTATGGTGGTTGCACCGATACAGAGCGAACCTTGCTCTGATACCACTTGTAGGATCGATGCACGTGAGAGGGGGGGTGAATCACGTGACTTTTAAATTTAAATCAGAGTGCTTTAAAAAAAAACGTGCACAGCGGAAATGAAAGAAACGAAAAACGAACACACAAACACGAACGATTTTTACTTCGTTCGGAGCCTTCGGCGACTCCTACTCGAAGGCCCAGGTCCCTCGGACCTTTCCGTTGGGCAATCCACTAAAACTCTCTATCGGTCAACCCCGATAGAGTAGGCGAGTACAAATGAATTGAAAGTGTGACAACCCCACACTTTCAAGTAATTAAGTGCAATAAAAATATGTATTAAAAAGTTAAGTTCTTCTTTTTACCGACGTCCGGAGTAGGTCGACTCTTTCGGGGCAGCAGGACGTCGTCGGCTCGAAGTGAGGCGTTTCCGGAGCAATGCGCGAGCGTAGAAGAACTTTGAGGCGTTGGAAGTAGTGTTGTTTTTAAGAAGAGGGTCGAGGGCCCTTTATATAGGGCTGGGGGCGCCCGGGATGCTCGGGGCGCCCCCCCACGTGGCTTTCGATCCGGCGAGCCCTCTAGTCAAGGCTGATCTCTGCTTCTTCGGGATCACCTTTGACTGGGGCGCCCGACGCGCGCGGGGCGCCCGGTTTGACCGGTCAAGGCTTCATCTTCTTCGCGAGGGTGAGCTGCTGCAGCTGCCAGTGGCGTGGCACAGTGGGCGCCCGCGACACGCGGGGCGCCCGACGCGCGCGGGGCGCCCGAAACATCCGGGGCGCCCCCAAATGTGCTGTTGTCGGGGCGTTTACTTGCTCTGCTGACTTTGGGTTGACTCTGGGGCGCCCGAAACATCCGGGGCGCCCTGCTCAGTTACTGCCTCACTCCTTTGAGGCTCTCTGAGCTGCAGAAACACAGTCCTTCGGTCCTGCATCCAGGGTTAGTCCAAAACAGCAATTAATAAGTTAATTTACACAGCCTTGGCTGTCTTGGTTCTGACTTTGGGTCTCCAAAATGGAGCCCTAGGTCGAACCGACGCCTAATGTTCCCTCAAGGGGAACACGTCCTCACTGGTTCGCTCCTCCAGTGACTTACCTCACTTACCTTGTGCAGCTCTACTTGACTTCTTGACCCACCAGGACTTCCTGCCAAGGCTCAACCACCTTGGTCTTCCTGCCAAGTCTCAACCAACTTGGTCTTCAGCCAGTTGTCAGGTCCCGCGGACCCAACTGGACTTCCCACCAGGACTCAACCATCCTGGACTTCAGCCTGGTGTCTGGTCCTAAGTTCTTTCAACCCTGCACACTTAGTAAAGAGGTTAAACACCAACAACCCTAACTTTAACCACTTTGTCATACATCAAAACCTGAGTTTGACCGTTAGTGCAAACTGCACCAACAAGTTTACCTTTTGCCAACTGGCTCCTCCGGTTGGACTTTTGCTCGGCCTCCGAGAACCCAGAACTCGACGACGCTCGACGTCAACCCGTCTCGACTCCTATCCGCGATGCCCGCTCGGCAAAGTCTTCTGCTTGCTCCCCTGGACCAAGACTTCGTGCTCGGCTTCACTCACTAAGACTTCATTGTCCGATCCCCGACCAAGACTTCTTGATCAACCCTGCAGGTCAAGTCTTCTTGTCTAGCTTGCCTAGGACTTTCTTGCAAGCTTCACAAATTCATTAGTACACACAAACCAACTTTAACTTGAACCCTTTGCCACTTATCAAAACAAGGTTCGATCTGGTGCTTCCGGCACCAACAAAGGGTTCAAATTAACTTGCTCCATAAGGTGGCTTACCTCCTCAAGGAATGAGTTAATTTGATCCTCGGACTTAGTCAACATTTTAACTAAACATTTAATTATTTTGTGTAATTGAAATTTTGAAATTAAATTTATATCAAGTTTTCTCCTTGATTTGATTCGGACTCGTGTTCGGATCTTGCTATTAGTGCCAAGTGATTTGAGTCCTTGTGTTCGTCCACATCTGATTCATTTGAAGATGTCTCATCCTAAGTTGCCTTAAGAGCTTTCCTTCTTCTCAACTTAGGCTTCTCCTCCTTTATATTAGGGCACTCATGCTTGAAGTGACCCATTCTGTTGTATCCAAAGCAATGATTTCTGATTTAGGTACGTTTGATGTACTTGGTATTTTCTTTGGGGTCTTCTTGGTTCTCCTCTTAGCAAACATTCTTCGAACCATGTTTGCTATATTTTGTTCAGTGGTTGAGTCTGAGTCTGACTCGCTTTTAGACTCAAACTTTAGTTTGACCTAGGTTGAGCTCTTCTTTTATTAGGTCGTATTATAGTGTGTTCATTACCTAGCAGTCGATTTGGGATGGTCTTTTTATTTTCGGTGCCCACTTTTCCGGTTCCAAGAGTTCTCCATCTTCATTTGGATGGATGTAGCCCCTTTTGATGCTGAACCCAAGGTCGATATCTACTTTCAAGAAACACTCCATTCGTTTCTTCCAATAGCTAAAATCATCGCTGTTCAACAAAGGAGGTCGAGCGGTGTTGTATCCTTCTAAATGGGAGTCCAACATTTTAGCAACACAAAAAACAAGTATAAAAATATTTCTAAGACTTTTGTCTTGGGATTAGCAGTGTGGTAGAAAAAAAACTAAATAAAAAGAAAGAAATGTTAGATTTTTTCAGAGCTGCCTCGCATTGATACCAATTGTAGGTTCGTTTGATAAGAGAGAAGGGAGGATGAATCTCATACGTTTGAAAATCTTTCTTTTCTCGTTTTCAAAGTAAAGTAGCAAAAAATTAAAAACACTTTTCTTTTACTTGGTTCGGAGCCTTCGTCGACTCCTACTCTAAGGCCCACAATCCTCAAACGCTTTCGTCAAGCAATCCACTAATTTTCTTTCTCCAAAAAACTTTCAAAGAAAGTGAAACGTACAATATGTAAAGAATGATAGTGACACCTACTATCTTTTTTTGTAACAATGCAAGTACAAGTACATTATAAAACAATACCGACATAGAATATATGATCTTGTGTGTAGTGTCGATAAACTTCCCGGCATAATAGTAGTAGCACTTGAGCAAGTTGTTAACGCAGAAGTGAGTGAAAGATGAGAAGAAGAGTTGATGAGTGCACTAGTCTCAAGCTCCTTGTATAGGCAGAGTTTGGTCAACCTAAAAACTGTTCGGTAAAATGAACAAATCGGTCGACTGAACCTCCTGTTCAATCAATAGAACCCCACACCTTTCCTTGTATTTGTTACTCAGCTGTGCTTGGCTAGCTCTGTAATAAATGTGATCCATCGACCTAACCTTCCGATCAGTTGACAGATAAATTTTCTTTCTTTAGATCTTGATGATCAGTCAACGGATAAGTTAGATTTGCTTTGCAGCAGTTCTACTCAGGTTAGATCAGTTGATTGATCCAGGTGATTAGTCGACCAATCCCTTGGTCAATAGTGTTTGATTGATTTACATAAAATGGTTAGAAAAGTATAATGAGCATATGAAAATTGTCCCTACAAAACAAAGTTAGCACAATAATTATGCATGTGTAAAAAATAATAAGACTATTCTTGATCTCAACTTAGAAACTTTCGTAGGCTTCTTTAGTTGGATTAGCAGCTAAGGTTGCCCCATCGGGGCACCACCTCACTGTACTCTTCTCTAGAAGTTTACCTCAACTCACCTGCCAAACATGGGGTCTCCTAGACCTGTTTGGACTTTACTGCTTGGCATCGAATCGGCTTACCAGGCTTTCACTTGCTCGATATCGAGTCCTCCTGACCTACCGAGACTTCCTACTAGATGTCAACCCATCTAGGCTTCCTGCATGGTTTCCACGATCTACCAAGACTTATTCCTAGCCATAACTAGGGCTTTACTGAGGTAATCTTCCTATACATTTGTTAGGTTCATCAGATAATAACAATGTAGGATCGATTCCGTACGCTAGAGGGGGGTGAATAGCGTTTTTTGATTCTTCTTTTGTACCTAAGTTGTTAGTTGCACAGCGGAAATAATAATAGACAACACTAATATGAAGAACAAACGCTAACAACCTGATTTACTTGGTATCCACCCCAGACGGGTGACTAATCCAGGAATCCGTTGGTGGATCAAACCCCGGATAACCTCCGGCTAGCCCTCGTCGCTCCTTGTGGGTGGAGAAACCTCGCCACAACCTCAAACGAAGCACTGAGCACAAAGACTACTATCTTGCCTTTAACCAAGACAAGATTCGTCAAGAAACTCAGCTACCACGAAGTCCTCTTTAAATAGGACTCGGGCTGAAACCCTCGCTACTAGTCGACTGCTGATAAGTGCTATTTTATTGGTTATTTCAGATGCCAAAATCCATGTTTGACCCATGTTTTTCTTGCTTAATTGTGAATTTATTCTAGGTTCTAGAAATTATTGCTATTTTGTACTTAATTGTAAATCTTGATATATTTGAATTATTTGGCCACTAAATTTTTAATCTATTTTTGTAGGCATGAAAGGATCATGGACATAGGGCATACTGGGTCAAACTTGAGTCGGAAGTGGACCCGGATCGAGTGATCAAGTTTCAGATTAATCTGGGTCGTCCAATTCAAAAATGGCTAGATCTGAGCCATCTGGGACCATCTGAGGCAATCCGAGCTAGGGTTAGGGCTGATCAAGCACTGAGGTCAAGATCTGAGATTTTCATCCCAATCAGAGATCATTCAACCGTTGGATCAAGCTCAGAGGGCTCTAGACTGTCCATCCAAAGATCAGGTTGATCTGGACCATCCATTGCAAATTTGGAAGATCTGAGCTACGCCGAGGCAGATCTTGACCCTTGATCAGCATCATCAAAATTTGGCTCAGATCGGATGAAGATCAGCCGTTGGATTGAGTTAAAGAAATCTGGGTCGTCCATTGCTAAGTATTTAATCAAAAATTTTCACAGGGCAGCTTTGTCGCGTCTTCTTCGCCGCAATTTTTTCTTCGATTGTTCTTCACTTTTTTTTCAGCAATTTTCTTCAGTGGAAGGCGTGACCACATCAATCTCAATCTGAGAACAAGTTTTAGATCGTTGGAAGACCTTTTTGTGAAGTATCCAGCTCGAATTTTGCCCAAGAACAGAGTTTCGTGAGGTTTCCTTGACTCTGCCATCTGATTTCATCAATTTCGGTTGTGCACCATCTTCATTCCATCCGAGCCATCTGGAGGGGTTCCCTGGAGTGCTCGGATCATCCCCAAGTCATTGTCGCAATCCACCACAGCAAGGTTGAAGAAATCGAATGGAGTTTTCATATTGAGCAGAGTTTGAATTGATTTGCTTCGCAGAGAGAGTTTCCCAGTGATTTGCTGAGCTTACGGGTTCGAGGCTCACCCTTGTGTGACGAGCAAGGAATTCTTGAGCTAAGGGAGAGATTGATGATAGTTTTTCTTGATGTTTTTCAGTTATTAGCTGTAATCTCCAATTCTGTTCATTTACAGTTTTGTCTTTGTATCAGAATGTTTATTTTCGTTTTCTGAATTGTTCTGCCATAATTAGGTTCAATTCTTCAAAGTAAGGAGCTAGATAGTTTGTTTGGTTAACATTTGTTCTCAATTTCAGTTTATTTTCTGTTTGTTGCTTGCGTATCAGCTTTTGCCCTTGCGTTTCAATTCTATTTTCAGTGTATCAACCCTGTAGTTGCGTACCAACATCAGTGTAGTGTTTCTGCATTTTATATTAGTGAGCTTAGATCTTTTGCGATCTTATCTGAATATTAGGTTGGAGTATTTGAGTTCATTTGCTTGCGTGTTTGCGTCCAAGTTATCTGCTGAATTTCTACACACCATTTCTGAATTTATGCACACCATTTCTGAATTTCTGCACATTCAATTTTGTTTTCTGTTTGTGTATCTGAATTGAACAGTTTGGATCTGACTTTCTTCATTCGATCCTGCAAATTCCTTTACTGCTAACTTTGTTATCAAAGCTGAGTTACTCAGTGCCATTCCTAATTGGTAGTTATATTTTTGGCACTTAGTATTAGTTCAGTTTCGGCACTTTGTTATCCCAGCAGCCACACCATCATTTCTGGTTTTGTGCTAAGTTAAGTTTCATGCAGATAATTCAATGGTTCCGAGCTTAAATTCTTGAAGTTAACAAATCTTTTAGTGTGCTATTGAGCTCGAGTTCAGTTAGTTTCACAGCCAGCTCAGTGTTAAACTTTAAGTTCCATTTCTGCATAAGAGTATTTTTAGTTGCTACAAATTTCTGTATCAAGTGAATTCTGCTTTAGTTTCAACCAGATTTCAGCACTGTTTTATTAATCTGCTTAGCAGTTTGTTTTGCGATTCGATATCAGGGTTGTTTCCAAAATTTAGTTAAGTTTCCTTGGTTGATTCGGTTTCCCATTGGTTAAGTTATAACTTGCTTTCACTTGTTAAGTTTCATAGTTAAGTTGTCTTTCTTTTTATTGCGATTTCATTTCCGAGTGCAACCCAAAACCCGAATTTTATTTGAAACCCAAAATTCATAAACGACACATAAACTCTAGCTCGAATCAAATAACCTCAACTAGCCCTAGGAAAAATACGACCTGTGGCCCCTTTACTACGTTTTCATTCTTTGATAGCAAAAAGGGTTTCCAGCTTTACACATATCTAAATTTTGAGACCCACATTCGTGACACCTAGTTCGGGTCCATCAACTGCCCCCAGGACAGTCGACTGGTGCCACTGAAATTCGACCGTTGCACCCCAACGTTCGAATTCTCAGCCAACTCTCCAACCACCTACTAGTCGACTGCCCCTAGGGCAGTCGACTGGTCCCAGGGCTGAGACCTTTCTGTGAGTTCCATCAGTCGACTGCCCCCAGGCCAGTCCACTGATCTACTCACCCACCTAAGGTTACCCTTCCTGAGTACATTCCACTCCGCACTCAACCCCTAGGATTTCCCGAGTACAATCACACATCACTCGTACCCTCACGACTCGACTGACTCCTCACTCAGCAGCCTTGACTATTGCCTTCGCGCTCTCTTCATTTTCAGCTCCCGTCCCTCGGATGCACGCAAGCCTCCAGCTTGCCTCCATGCCATCCTTCACGTATGCCTTGAAGTCCGCGCCCCTCAGCTTATCGTCCCTGCTCTCCAAGGTCCCTCGGGTGCACACAAGCCTCCAGTTTGTCTCCATGCCACCCTTCACTCTACCAAGACTGTCCAGTCAAGTCCATATGTGTAAACCTGTACATCATGCACACTCAACATACACATATGAGATAACAAGGGTAACCTAACTTAAACCCTTTGCCCAAACATCAAAACACTTGGTCACTCCGGACCACAGATTGCCTCAACAATCTCCCCCTTTTTGATGTTTGGCAATACGTTTAAATTAGGAAAAGTAAAATAGTAGTCAATAGCAAAAACAATGCATATGCAATGCATACATGGATCCTATCCCAAGGCATCCTACACCTAACCCTCCAAGTTAGGAATTTTCACCAAAACGGGCATTTTAAAGCTTTTCCCAAGCTCCCCCTACATTGGACTTACAAAGGCTTTTTAAGAACTTCTCCAAGGTTCCCCTTACGCCAAGAATGGAGCAACCATGCTCCCCCTTAATCTTAACTCCCCCTAAACCTAGGGTTTCTAGCAAAGGTGTGTTTGGTTTCCCAACTTAAACCTAACACTTCTCCCCCTTTGACTAACATCAAAAAGAACCCAACAATATCTCAATCATTGGTTCTTTTAATCCCTAATGACCATAAACAATGTGTACTAGCCCCCCATACACTTGTTTTGCATCATTTGGACACATACCCAACTGTTGAAACTTAATTTAGCCTTTACCAGTCGACTGCCCCCCAGGGTAGTCGACTGATACTTTGAAAATCAGAATTTCAGCCTTTCTGACAAAATTCAGAAATGCGCCAGAAATTTCACAAATCTCCAAAAATTCCCAAATTTTGTGGAGAGGTTTGTGGTACCCATATCTACTTGGAAAAAATACATTTCAAAATTTATCTATCATCATTCCCAAGTTTGACACAAAACCCAAAAACTAGCAAAAAGGTTCACTCAAACCTTAACCAAAAGTCCTAGTTTTGGTTTCCCCTTGATGTCTCTGCCCATGCCAACCCACAATGCATCCCTAGCATTGATTTACATGGCAATTACACACCAAAAACTAATTTTCATGCAATATGACCCCAATGTCATATTTTCATGCATGAAACTCAAAAACACCGTGCCAAAACCCAAGAATTGAGACTCAAGTCTGTCTCCAATTCTTTTGGCACACTCCATGGTCCATCTAGACCTCTAGGAGCACCCCCTCCCAAGGTCCATTCACCATATATCCCAAAGGCTCCTAGATCTCCCCCTTGAGCTCTTAGCCCTAGCCACCTCCCTAGGTGACTCAACCATCACTAGGCCACATCGGTGTTCCACCGGTGACTCTTGACTTACAAACTCGACACTCTTAACCTTAGACACCTCGTCTTTGGTTAAGTCCTTCTTTTTCCCTTTAAATGGCATCCCCTTGTCATTTTTGGACTCCCCCTTCTTGCCATAATCATATGCTACCCTAACATATTTCTTCCCCTTGGCATGAGAGTTCTTAGACCGGTATCCCAACCCCGATCTATCATTGGTGCGGTTTAAGCCACCCAACACCATATCTAAACCCTTAGATCCAATAGTGAATCTCTCTAGGGTTTTCTCTAACCTATCAAGCTTTTCTCTTAAAGCTTGATTTTCCCTTTCTAGGTTCCTACACCTAGAATCCATACGTCCACTTTGGACATTCCTAGACCTACCCTCCTTTCTAGGCACGTTCCTCCCCTTCTTGGGATTTTTGCCTTGATCCTTAGGTTTAGAGGTCTTTGATTTTTCATGATGCATGACCTTTCTAGGGTTTTGATCTACCTTGTTAACCCTAATCCTATCATTATATCTAAAGTCATGGTTATGCACAATTAAGCAATTTTCATTAAGCCTAGCATGCATGGATGAATGATTTACACTATTTTCAACATTCATAGAGGAACTAACATTTGAATTGCATTCTAATTTACGGTTAGGGATTATCTCCCTTACCCTTGTAGTTCCTCCTTGATGTGAGCTCCTCTTCTTTCTTTGCTCTTTCTCCCATGTCCTCAAGTGTCCCATTTTCTTGAGCTCTTTCTTCCTTGGACACTTGGTGTGGTAGTGTCCTAGCTCACCACACGTAAAACATCTAAGTCTTTTCTTCTTCTCTTGGGCTTCCCCAATCCTACAACCCTTGTTAGAATTTAAGTGAATTGTAATGGGTTTAGATTTTACCTCCAATTTATCTTTCGGGCACTTGTCCTTGTAGTGCCCCTTTTCGTTGCACCCAAAGCATGTTATATGGTCCTTTGATTTGGCTTTGGTGGAGGTGGAAGCTTTTTCTTCAACCTTGGATGGAGTGGATGCTTCCTCTTGATCCGGCATTGAAGTGGGTTTCTCCTCCCCCTCAATCCTTGAGGTGGTGACCTCTTCCCCTTCTTCCCTTGAGGAGGTTGATGATCTTTCGCTTAATTCCTACTCTTTACTTGATGAAGTTGACACTTCTTCCTCCTCTTGGTCTTCTTGGACTATTGACCGTACTTCTTCGGGCTCTTCAACTCTTTGAATTGATGTATGGTTCTCATGATATCTTTTCAGCTTATCCCATAATTCACATGTGTTTTGGTATTCCCCTACATCACTCAAAATTTTAGGCAAAATATTTTTCAAAATACTAATTACCTTCTCATTGGCCCGAAATTATTCTTATTGATCTTTGTCCCAATATCTAGGACGAAGCCTCTTTCCGTGCTTGTCCTTTGGAACTTTGAAGGGCTCTTCAAGTGCAATTCTACATTCCCACTCCATCGCGAACCACGTCTCCATTCTCGACTTTCAATACCCGAAATCTTTATGGTCGTAGGCCGGCGGAGTGTAGATGTCTTCCCCGAATTTTTCTTCCATGTTCTTCCCTCTAGCTTTTGCTCTTCTTGGCGGTTAGTCCAATCACGAGCGATCCTTCGCTCTGATTCCAATTGTAGGATCGATTCCGTACGCTAGAGGGGGGGTGTGAATAGTATTTTTCGATTCTTCTTTTGTACCTACGTTGTTAGTTGTACAGCGGAAATAATAATAAACAACACTAACAATGAAGAACAAACGCTAACAACCTGATTTACTTGGTATCCAACCCGGACGGGTGACTAATCCAAGAATCCGTCGGTGGATCAATCCCCGGATAACCTCCGGCTAGCCCTCGTCGCTCCTTGTGGGTGGAGAAACCTCGCCACAAACTCAAACGAAGCACTGAGCACAAAGACTACTATCTTGCCTTTAACCAAGACAAAATTCGTCAAGAAACTCAGCTACCACGAAGTCCTCTTTAAATAAGACTCGGGCTGAAACCCTCGCTACCAGTCGACTGCCCCCAGGACAGTTGACTGGTGCCACTGAAATACGACCGTTGCACCCCAACGTTCGAATTCTCAGCCAACTCTCCAGCCACCTACCAGTCGACTGCCCCCAGGGCAGTCGACTGGTCCTAGGGCTGAGACCTTTCTGTGAGTTCCATGAGTTGACTGCCCCCAGGCCAGTCGATTGGTCTACTCACCCACCTAAGGTTACCCTTCCTGAGTACATTCTACTCCATACTCAACCCCTATGATTTCCCGAGTACAATCACATAGCACTCGTACCCTCACGACTTGACTGGCTCCTCACTCAGCAGCCTCGACTATTGTCTTCGCGCCCTCTTCATATTCGGCTCCCGTCCCTCGGATGCACGCAAGCCTCTAGCTTACCTCCATGCCATCCTTCACGTATGTCTCGAAGTCCGTGCCCCTCAGCTCATCGTCCCTACTCTCCAAGGTCCCTCGGGTGCACACAAGCCTCCAACTTGTCTCCATGCCACCCTTCACCGTACCGAGACCGTCCAGTCAAGTCCATATGTGTAAACCTGTACATCCTGCACACTCAACATACACATATGAGATAACAAGGGTAACCTAACTTAAATCCTTTGCCCAAACATCAAAACACTTGGTCACTTCGGACCACAGATTGCCTCAACAAACAAGACTTAACTTGAATCTTTGCTAATATTAAAACACAGGTTCAACTATGGTGCAGCCTGCACCAACAATCCAAGGTACCTCCTCTTCCTATTTCCAAATCTCTGCTGTTCTGAATGACTTGATCTTGTACAAAAGTTAAGAAACCACATGAATTAGCTAACCAGTGATGAATAAGAAACAATATCGACCAAAAGAACCCTTGGGTTGCCTCCCAAGAAGCGCTCGTTTATGTTCTTGAGCTCGACCCTTGATGCTCAATCTGTAGGAAGAGGTCCAGATAAGCTCAACTCTTCATCTATTCCATCTGGCATCTCCAGGAAATATCTCTTCAATCTTTGTCCATTCACTTTGAAAGTCCCCAACTCCTTGCTCTATATATCGACTGCTCCATAGGGATATACCTTTTGTATTCTATAGGGTCCTATCCATCTTGATTTCAATTTCCTAGGGAAGAGTTTCAACATTGAATTGAATAATAGCACCAATTCTCCCATTGAAATTCTCTTCGGATGATATGTTTATCATGCCATTATTTTGTTCTCTCCTTGTGTGATTTTGCATGCTCATAAGCATCCATTCTTGTTTTTTTTTAAAAAGAAAGATCTTATTTCAAGAAGAAGGAAAATCCATATTAGAAGGGGGGCCAAACCTGACCTTCTAATATAGAAATACAAGAGACTCAATTTGATTTTCAAGATGAAGCACAGAACCGTGAAATTTGCTAAGGAAACTATACAAAATGGATTTATCAAAGCTCCACCGATGTCCTTTGCTCCCAAATCTTCCAAAGTTTCATATAGACATCCACTCAATTGCATTTCCATCCAAATCAACCAACACCATGAGGTTTCCAATCTCTGTAAATTTTATTACATCTTCGAACCATCCGTCAGTATACAACCTATCATAAGCTGATCCACTATAATGTTGGATCGAGAGAAACGATAGAGGGGGGGGGGGTGAATATCGTAAAACGTTCGGATTAAAGTTAGAGCAATTACGCAACAGAAATTTAAATCAAGCTCACGCAAACACCAAATTTTTTACTTGGTTCGGAGTCGCGGTCGGCTCCTACTCCAAGGCCCACGGTCGTTGACCGTTTACTACGGGCAATTCTATATTTGCGCAAAACAGTTTACAGAGAGATATTACAAAAGTAGTATAGTAAACTTAAAAATAGCTCTTCGTTACCGACGTCTGGTGTAGATGGAATTTTCGGAGTGGAGGGACGTCGTCGGCGCTTGTATCTCGAGTTGGGAGGTTTCCGGAGCAGAGCGCAGGAGAAGAAGAGCGTAGGAGCGTTGGAAGAATTGTTGTTCGAAGCCTTGGGGTCGAGGGCCTATTTATAGCCCCTGGGGGCGCCCAGAACGTCGGGGGTGCCCCCCACATGTCAGCTGATCCGAGTTCTTCTCGGTCAGCTCTGATCCCTTCAAACTCAGGATCAGATCTTGACTAGGGCGCCCGGGACGCTGGGGGCGCCCGGGTTGACCGGGTCAGACTCTTATCCTGTTGTCTTTTCGCTGGCTTGCTTCGTTAGCTTGAGCTAGGGGTGCCCGGGATGCTGGGGGCGCCCGGGAGCATGGGGGGCGCCCGGGAGCACGGGGGCGCCCCGCCCAGTAAGCTATTGAAGCGAACACTTGCTCCATCTGTTTTGTGTTCACCTTGGGGGCGCTCGGGACACTCCGAGCGCCCTGGTTAGCTGCTGCCTCACTCCTTTGAGGCTCTCTAAGCTGCAGACACTCGTTCCTTCGGTTCTGCATCCAGGGTTAGTCCAAAACAACACAGAGCAATAATATATTAATTTTATACAGCCTTAGCTGTCTTGGTTCTGACTTTGGGCCTCCAAAATGGAGCCCTAGGTCGAACCGACGCCTACTGTTCCCTCGACGGGGAACGCGTCCTCACCTACTCCTCTCGGGAGAATGTACCTTATGCCAACCGGCTCCTCCGGTTGGACTTTTGCCCAGCAGTCCTTCGCCAGGTGCCTAGCTGTCCTTCGCCAGGTCTTCAGTACCAAGCCGTCCTTCGCCTGGTGCCTAGCAGTCCTTCGCTAGGTCTTTGTCTCCTGGCATTCCTTCGCCAGGTGCTTAGCAGTCCTTCGCTAGGGCTTTGTATCCTGGCATTCCTTCGCCAGGTGCCTAGCAGTCCTTCGCTAGGACTTTTCCTGCACACTTGAGTAAGATGTTAGATAAACATTATTCCTTAACTTTTGAACCCTTTTGCCATTATCAAAATACAGGTTCGACTTGTGTGCTTTCTGCACCAACAATCTCCCCCTTTTTGATTATGACAACCTTGGTTCAAAAAGTTAAGTTAATCAGAACAAGTAAAATAAAATTTTGTTTCCTCCCCCTGGAAGGAATCTCCCCCTAGATTTTTAAAAGTTCGTGGGGTTTTTGAAAATAAATTCTAAGTCTAAAGATGGAATTAATTTTTTCTTAGAAAATTTTCAATTTAAGCTTTAACGATATATTTTCCAAATTAATTTTCGTTTGTGCACTTTGGAAAATTTATACTTGTAAATACTCAGACAAGTTTGAAGACTTAAGAAGGATTTTGAAAACTTAATTTTGAGTACTAAGAAAAATTTTGAAGCCTTAAGTTTAACGTACTCAAAATGTTTAAAGTACTTAGTAACATTTGAAAAACTTTAAGTACTTGAAGAAATTTTAGTTTTAAGTAAAAATTTTGGTTTTAAGTACTTAGGAAACTTTGCAAAAAAAATTTAGTTTTAAGTATTTAAAAGTTTTTTTGAAAACTTCAGTTTTTGTAAACTTGAGTTTAAATACTTGGATGAAAAAACTTAAGTTTGGAAGAATTTTGATTTGAAAGCTTAAGTTTGAGTACTAAGAAAGAATTTTGGAAAACTTAAAGTACTTACTAAGGTTTTGAAAATTTAAGTCTAAAGTACTTAGAAGGTTTTGAAAACTTGGAAGAATTTTGTACTGTTTTGAAAACTTGGAAGAATTTTGTACTTTTTTGAAAATTTGGAAGAATTTTGTACTTTTTGACTAAAGGATAGCGTTTGAAATTTTGGATTTAGAAAAAAAATTAAACTCTCTCCTTTCTATCTCTCCCCCTTTGCCATATATCAAAAACAAAGAAATATAATAGAAAAAGGATAATTAAAGTGTATAAAAGCAACTAATAAATTGCATAATTTGCTGTACTGAATCAATTCAGGATATGAATTAAACCAAATCAGTTTCATTTTTCTCTTTTAGGGTCCTGTCTAACCCAATTAGCTACTTACTAACTGTTATAAACAGTAGGTTTTGCTAGGGTTAGTCAAGTTAAGTGTTCTGTTCAAGTTAGATTTTCTAAACTTGACACTTAACTTGATTACTGTGTAAGTTGTATTTAGTGCCCCAATTACTGCAGATGCACTGACTTAAAGTATCTTGAATTAAGGCAAAGACCTAAGCATCTCAAGCCATTCTAGGTTATCAATCAAAAGTACCCTAAGGTGCTTGTGAGATGCTGGCTTCTAAATCTATAGGTGCATGCATTTCTAGGGTTAGGGCCTAGGCTAAGTCCATTTGCGAAAAAGCCCTAGTTTTGAAGGGGGTAGTTTTTAAAATAAAACTAAGTCGAAAAATTTATTTTTCAAACCTTTTCAAAACTAAGTAAAAGCTGATTTTGAAAGCATTTAAAAACTGATTTTTAAATGGACAAAGTAGTAAGAAAATCAAAACATAGAGTAAACCTATTCTACCAAGCATAATCCTAACTGCCTTCTTAGTGAGCTGAACTCAGACTCAGGTAGTGGTTTAGTAAATATGTTAGCTAGGTTGGATTTAGAGTCTATATGCTTAAGTACTATTTCACCCCTGGCTACATGGTCTCTTACAAAGTGATGTTTAACTTCTATGTGTTTAGTTCTGGAATGTTGGATTGGGTTCTTAGTTAGATTAATTGAGCTTATATTGTCAATGAATACTTGAGTTTGGGTGTAGCTGAGCTGGAAGTCCTTAAGAGTGTGCATCATCCATAAAAGTTGTGCTACACATTCTCCTAAGGTAACATATTCAGCTTCTGTTGTGGATAGAGCTACACAGTGTTGTTTTCTGCTGCACCAACTTACTAGACTCTGTCCTAACAGTTGGCAGCTTCCACTTGTGCTCTTTCTATCTAATTTGCAACCAGCATAGTCAGAATCCGAGTATCCTGACAAATCGAAGGTTGAGGTTCTAGGATACCAAATCCCTACATTTAGGGTGCCCTTTACATATCTTAGTATTCGTTTTAGGGCTGCTAAGTGCGTTTCCTTAGCACAGGTTTGGTATCTAGCATACATCCCTACAACAAAAAGAATATCAGGTTTGCTGGCTGTAAGGTATAGTAGACTACCTATCATACTTCTATAGAGTTTAAGGTCTACTGGTTTACCATTAGGGTCACTATCTATTTTTATATTAGTGGCCATGGGGGTACTTATGCTTTTAGAGTTATCCATTTTAAATTTCTTAATTAACTCTTTAGCATATTTGGATTGATGGACATAGTTTCCATCCCTAGTTTGTTTAATTTGTAAGCCTAGGAAAAAGTTAAGCTCACCAACTAAGCTCATTTCAAATTCATTTTCCATTATTTTAACAAATTCTTTTAGAAAGTTTGAGTTGGTGGATCCAATGATTATATCATCTACGTAGATTTGGGCAATAAATATATCTTTTCCTAGGGTTTTAATAAATAAGGTTGAGTCAATTTGTCCTTGTTTAAATTCTTTAGAAATTAAATAAGTTGATAAGCATTCATACCAGGCCCTAGGTGCTTGTTTTAGTCCATATAGTGCTTTAGTAAGTTTGTAAACGTGGTCAGGTCTTTCTAAGTCCTCAAACCCAGGGGGTTGTCCTACATAAACTTCTTCTTTAATGAATCCATTTAAAAAGGCTGACTTTACATCCATTTGATATAGCTTAAATCCTTTATGGGATGCAAAGGCTAATAACATCCTAATAGACTCAAGTCTAGCTACTGGGGCATATGTTTCGTCGTAATCTAATCCTTCTACTTGGCTGAATCCCTTTGCTACTAAGCGGGCTTTGTTTCTGACTATTTCTCCTTGATCATTTAGCTTGTTCCTAAAGACCCACTTAGTGTCAATGATGGATTTGCCTTCAGGTTTAGGTACTAGTTCCTAGACTTGGTTCCTCTCAAATTGAGCTAACTCTTCTTGCATAGCTATGATCCAATCCGGATTAGGTAAGGCCTCATCTATAGTCTTAGGTTCTATTTTTGAAATCATTGCTATTTGACTAAGGTTTCTATAGGAGGATCTAGTCCTGACTCCTAGAGTTGGATCACCCACAATTTGATCGGTTGGGTGACTGAGTCTGGGTTTCTTGGTTTTTCTAGAACTTGGTTCAGCCTCAGGTCCTGCTGGTCGGTTTGGTTCACTATTTGATTCCACTCTTTGAGTTGGTTCAATTATTGGTTCAATAATTGGTTCATTTGACTCACTAGTTGGTTCAATAGTTAGTTCGTTTATGGTTTCAATTAAGGATTCATCAACTTGTTGATTATCTTCTTGATAAGTGTTTGATGAAGTTGGATTTGGATTTGAGTTAATTTCTTTATCAAATATTAGGTTGGTTGTTTCTTCGATTTTCTTGGTTTGGTTGTTGTAAACCCTATAGGCTCTACTTGTTGTTGAATATCCTAGGAAGATGCCTGGGGTTGACTTAGACTGGAATTTTCCTAAGTAGTCTTTGGTGTTTAGGATATGGACTTTGCATCCAAAGACCCTTAGGTAGTGTAGATTTGGAAGTCTATAGTAATATAGTTCATAGGGTGTTTTGTTGTGTCGCTTGTTAATCAGGACTCTATTTTGGATGTAGCAAGCCGTACTAATTGCTTCTACCCAATATTGGTTGGCTAAGTTAAATTCATTGAGCATAGCCCTAGTGGCTTCCTGTAGAGTTCTATTTTTTTTTCGACTATCCCATTCTGTTGGGGGGTTCTAGGACACGAAAATTCATGTATGTATCCATTTACCTTACAGAATTCCTCGAACCGTTGATTTTCAAATTCTCCCCCGTGGTCACTCCTAAGTCTTTTGATTTTAGTATCGTTTTGATTTTCAATTAACTTACAGAATTCATTGAATAGGTTTAGGGTTTCATCTTTGGTCTTTAGAAACCTAACCCAGGTAAACTTTGAGTAATCATCAACTATTACTAAGCAGTACCGGTTTCCGCTTAGTGACTTGGCTCCGTGTGAATCAAATAGGTCATGGTGCAGGAGCTCAAGAGTGGTTTGAGTTAGATCAGATTGAATTAGTTTGTGATTAGATCTGGTTTGTTTACCTTGATTGCATGATTCACATATTAAGTTTTCATGGTTTTTAATTTTGGGAATACCTTTAATTAGGCCAAGTTGGGTGATTTTTGAAATAATTCTTAGGTTGGTGTGACCTAGTTTCCTATGCCAGAGGTTTGATTGTTCTAACTGAGTTAACATGTATTTAGGTACAAGGGGAAGGTTTATAGTGTAAACATTATTTTTCCTAGTGCCCTTAAGCATGATTTCTGAGTCTTGTACGTTTCTAATCAGACAGTTAGAATTGTTGAAGGTGACTATATAACCAGAATCACATAACTGACTTATGCTAAGCAAGTTAAAATTAAAGTTTTCAACCAAAAAAACTTTCTTAATCACAAAGTTAGATTTAAGTTCAATATTACCTGACCCAATTACTTTGAGTGTAGCATTGTTGCCAAATGCCACTGAGCCTAGGTTCTTGAACTTGAGTTTGGTGAATTTCAATTTATCTCCAGTCATGTGTCTGGAGCAACCGCTATCCAACATCCATTGGTCCAAATCTTTATGTTCCTACACATAAAGAGTTTTGTTGATTTGGATCCAATTAGAGTCAGGAATAGCTGAAATTGATTTTCACTGCCTAGTCTGTCTCACCCAAATCTAGGGTTTTCAATCACGTTAGCCTTATAGGTTTTGTGAGACAGGTTTTGATAAAAGAATTTTTTGAAAAACATGATTTATTTTGAAAAGCTTAATTAATTTTGAAAACAATTGAATTTATTTTGAAAAGAATGTTTAAGTCTACAACTAACTGAAAATTTGTGTTAGATTCGAATTTGACAAAGAATAATTTGAATTTGAATTTCAAAGATTGGCTTCCAGGTCTTGGCGAGACACTAGGCCTTCTTTGACCGTAGCCTTATTGGATCATCAACCCTTTCCTTGACAAAGTCTTTCAGTGAAATTTCATTTTCAAAATTAATCTTTGAAAAATTCTGGTCTAACTAGTTTGGGTCTTGGATCGGTAGCTTCGGCTAGTTTCACCAGTCTAAAGAGACCAAGTAGAGAATACTTGACCTTATTAGAATTGGTTTCCCTAACGTACTATCATCTCACCTCCACCCAATACTATGTTGTCAAATTTCGATTAAGTTGGTTCAGTCCTTAAACTAACCATTCCTAAATCTAAACATGGTAAATTATAGAAATTAAGTAAACAATCAATCATGCAAATTGCAAGCAAGAATTGAGTTTTATCTAATAATAAATATTGTTTTCAATTTGGCTCCCCCTGGACTAAAGCCACGATAATGGTCTGGCAAGATGTGAATCTTGTTCC
>JAGFNQ010009407.1:0-72232 GCA_024364735.1 Boesenbergia rotunda
AATATATTGCAGCTTCGGAAGCAGCAAAGGAAGCAGTCTGGATCAAGAAGTTTGTCTCAGAACTTGGTGTGGTTCCAACCATTGATGAAGCAGTGCCGGTTTACTGCGACAACAATGGAGCTATTGCACAAGCAAAGGAACCAAGGTCTCATCAGCGATCCAAACATGTGCTTCGCCGCTATCATCTGATCAGAGAGATTATAAGTAGGAATGATATACAAATTGAGAAAATTCCCACTGAAAGGAATTTAGCGGATCCTTTAACTAAGGCCTTGCCTTAAAGCAAGTTTGAGGGTCATGTTAGAGCTTGTGGTATTGGATACCGTAGCGATTGGCATTAGGCCAAGTGGGAGTTTGTTAGTATTGTGAGAGAAGTGTCCTAAGGCAATCGCCTTATGATTGTAATCATTTATTTTAATAAATGAATATTCACTATTTGAGTATACATGCTTGTGTATTTGATTGAGATCATGAACTCATTTACTAAATGTCCGCAATACAATTCACAGCATGAGAGAATTTGTGATGAATTCACAACTAGTGATTATCTCTACATGTGCTATTGTGAAGTATTAAAATTGTCCCTAGTCGATGAATTGATAAATACGGACACTATCAATTCTGTTGAGACTAGCATGGGTTATTCTCTAATCAGTTGATTCTCACTGGCTGGTGACATTGGGTTGTCCGGAGATAAACATGAATGCTAGTTAAGGGAACTAGTTCATTGGAGTGACTGGCTGTAAAACTTCATATGGTAATCTAGATATAGATATGTCAATGAAGTTCTTACTGCAGCTTAAGTGCGATGTTCCTTTGACTTGCGGTGTTCAAGTCATCTTGGTCATGGAGACATATACTTTGACATCTTAAGCAAGCATCCCTAAGGAGGTGTGGACCCAGGATGGTTGGGTATAAGCCGAAGTGCTCGAAAATGTTTGAACAGCCTACAAAGGATTCACCACTCCTTGCGAGGAGATGTATACCCAAGGCCTATCATCGGATTGTTACTCGAAGCCTCTGGCCAGAGCATCACATGTTCAGAGTATGAATCTCTCAGAAACATGAGAGTAACTAGAATCCGTAGGACGAGAAAAACATTGCTTGGGCTAGGTGTGACGTAGTCAGCCTAGTGGGGACTGACACACATAGACCGTGTCCTGAACCAAGTGGATATAAGATGGTGAAGGGAATGGGGCACGATTCATTATAGCTGCTGAAGGGTTTCAGAATAATTTCTGAGGTCAACCGTTGATCTTTCGATTAATTGAGGATCATGATGTACTACTAGGTGTCACTCATGATCGTTCTATAATTGGTTAATTATAGACGGCCAACATAAATCGAAAGCCTATTTAGTCACACGCACTACGAGTAATCCGAGGAATTTAAAACGAGTTGAAAATTGGATTTTCCGATCAAGAGAGATAAGTCGAATCTGAATTTTTCAGAGACGCATCGGAAGCATAAAATGGCTAAGTCTTTTGAAGACTTATTGGACGAATTAAATGAGTTTAATTCGTATGGTATAGGCTTGGGTTTGGCCGGCCAAAGAGGGTCCCCACCCTCTTTGTTTGGCCGGCCACATTAAAAGGGGAGAACCAAATTGTTTGGTTCAAATTATAAAATAAACCGAGCGTGGTTTGTTTTATAAAATTATGAATAATATATATAAAATTTTATAAATCGAAGTTTGGTTTATTATTTTCATGGAAATTAAAATAAACTTTGAATAGTTTATTTTATTTTATAAAATCAATTATGAATTGATTTTCCCATGATAAGAAAAATTTATATAATAAATTTCTTGTGAAAATTTATTCCATAATAAAAAGGGGAGACATGGTTGTTTTTATTATAAATTAAATTATGATAAAAACTTGGCATGATAGAATAATTCATAGAAAAATTTATATGATAAATTTCTTATGAAAATTTATTCCATAAAAAGGAGACTTGGCGATTGAGAGACTACTATATAAAGGAACCAAGGCAAGGCTTGGAAATTAATCTAAGAGATCTAGAAATAAGCCCTCTCTCTCTCTCCTTCTCTCCCTCTCCCTCCTCTAGTGCCGCCGGCCCTAAAAGGAGGACCCCTTTGTTGTCGTGAGCTTCATCCACCAAGTAGCTGCCGAAGAAGAAGAAGAAGCGGGCGCAACTCCTTCCTTCCTCCCGGAATCTTGATTCCGTTCTTTGTTTGGTGGTTAGTCTTCCCATCTCTCTCTTGGTATTCTTGTCGTGCCTTTGGAGAATCTAGTAGTTCTTGTCGGTACGAAACTCGTGGCTTTGCGAAGTCATCCCGAAGAAAACTCGGCGTGGACGCGAATAGAGGCGGAGCTTCCAAGGGACGCTTACGGTTGGATCTCGTCCCTTCCTTCGAGTTACGCGAGGTATTAAGTAAATTAGTTTACTTTCTGCAAAATCTTAAATGTATGATCATGTCTACACAATATAAGGTTGCATGCTTAGATGTGTTGTTAAATAATTTATGAAATTATTTATGCTAAACCTTCCGCTGCACGTAATTAATTTTAAAATTACGAACCCGCATCCATGTCAACATGCACCTCTAGATTTAAGGATTATGGCACTAATCCCAAGAAGGGAAGGAATGTACCTAGAAAGGAAGGAAGGTTTAGGAATGATCAAAATAGATTTAATAACACTAAGGTTAAAGGGTTAGAAAGGAAAAATCAAGCTTTGAGGACAAGGCTTGATAAATTAGAAAAGACCCTAGAAAGATTCAAGGTTGGATCTAAGGGTCTCGATATGGTGTTGGGGAGTTTAAAACCCAATTATGATAGATCGGGTTTGGGTTACCGGTCTAGAGCCTCCAAGGCCAACAAAAAGAAATATGCTGGGAAGACATATGATCATGGCAAGAAGGAGAAGTCCAAGGATGGCAAGGGGGTGTCATCCAAAGGGAAAGAAAATGACTTAACCAAAAACAAGGTGTCTAAGGTTAAGAGAGTTAGATTTGTAGACCAAGAATCACCGGTGGCACACCTGTGTGGGCTAGTATGGATTGAGTCACCTAGGGGGGTGGCTAGGGCTAAGAGCTCAAGGAAGAGCTCTAGGAGCCTTTGGGGTCCATGGTAAGTGGATCTCAAAAGTTGTTCTCTTAGGAAATTAGTTGAAATGTGTCAAAAAGAGTTAAAAGACTTGGGTAAGTCTTAAGCCTATGAAATTGGCACATTAAAAGAGAATTTAGGGAGAAAAGGATGAAAATAGGGGTATATTCGAGAAAATTGAGGATAAATGTGTGAATACCATATAATTCAATGATAGAAATGACTTATGATCAAGGATAAGAGGATACATTAAGGAGAAGTTAAAATTAGAACTTTTGGGATGAGTTTACATGACATATTTTAGAGAAAGTTGAGTTTCGTGCCAAACTTGGGATCCGAAGTACATTTCTTTGGAAACGTATTTTTCCCAAGTAGACATTGACCCCACAAATCTCCCCACGAAATTTCATAATTTTTGGAGATTTACGAAATTAACTAGGCATTACTGAAATTGGGCTGAAAACCCTAAAATTCAGGTATCAGTCGACTGCCCTGGGGGCAGTCGACTGATCCTAAGTGAATTCAGCCCCGAGACCATTATGTAAGGTTTGCCAGTCGACTGCCCCTGGGGCAGTCGACTGGTCAGTAGGCATAAGGATAAAAGCTATATTGGATGTTGAGAATTCAAATATGGATTATAGGACATGGCTTTGGGTTAAAAGTCTTGATTATAATTTCATATTCCTTGACTAGAGTGTTACCCCATGATTTACTAAGGTTTTATTGAAAATCAAGAAAGTTTGATAAGTGATGTTAAGAGATAAGAAGAAGGAAAATTTCATCATTTTAAGGACATTGAAAAGAAAGAGTTAAGGACAATTCCTTGTGTAAATTGATGATGGTTAGAATTAACAAACACAAGGAATCATGAATTGAGGTCAAAATTGATACAAAGTGTCCATCCTTGGGAAAATTAGAGAATTACACCAAAGTCAAGCACATTTGATAATCTTAATCAAAACATATTTTTCTAGGATAGGGCATATCCTAGCAAATGTGCTTGCAAACTCTTAGGATTGGTTAAGGGGTTTGTTGAGTTTTTTTTGGCACTAGGGATAAGGTTGCTTGTGGGGCAATCCTTTAATGGTGGCCAAGGGAGAAGAACCTAGTTGTTAGGTTAGGTAGAACCTAACTTGGTGTTAGGGTGTTAAGTTGGGTAGAACTTCACCTTGGAAAATGGAAATTGGGAGAAGGCATAGGTTAAGGGGGAGGTTGCCTCCTTGTTTGCCTTAATTTTCATGAAAATTTTGGATTTTGTGTCAAACTTGGGAAGGGTGATAGATACATTGTGGAATATATTTTTTCCAAGTAGGTATGGGTACCACATAGTTCTTCACGAAATTTGAGAATTTTTAGAGAAGTGTGGAATTTCTGGCGCAATTCTGAAATTGACCAGAAAACTAATAAATCAGAGTATCAGTCGACTGCCCGGGGGCAGTCGACTGGTCAGGGCTGGTGTGGGTATCCAGCAGCTGACTAGGTTCAAATAATGGAAAACAAGTGTATGGGAGGCTCGTACACAGTGTTTGTGATCATTAGGAATTCAAAGAACCAATAATTGGGATATTATTGGGGTCCTTTTTGATGTATGGCAAAGGGGGAGAAGTTTGGGTTTAAGTTGGGAAACCAAACTTATCTTTGCTAGAAACCCTAGGTTTAGGGGGAGCATGGTTGCTCCATTCTTGGCGTAAGGGGAACCTTGGTGAGGTTCTTAAAAAGCCTTTGTAAGTCCAGTGTAGGGGGAGCTTGGGAGAAGCTTTAAAAAGCACGTTTTGGTGTAAAAGTCCTAGCTTGGAGGGCTAGGTGTGAAAATTCCTAACTTGGAGGGTTAGGTGTGATAATGTCCTAGCTTGAAGGGTTAGGTGTGAAAATTCCTAACATGGAGGGTTAGGTGTAGGATGCCTTGGGATAGGATCCATGTATGCATTGCATATGCATTTGTTTAGCATGGTTTTTGCTATTGACTACTATCTTATTTCCCTAACTTAAACGTATTGCCAAACATCAAAAAAAGGGAGATTGTTGAGGCAATCTGTGGTCCGGAGTGACCAAGTGTTTTGATGTTTGGGCAAAGGATTTAAGTTAGGTTTACCCTTATTATCTCATATGTGTATGTTGAGTGTGCAGGATGTACAGGTTACGCATATGGACTTAACTGGACGGCCTCAGTACAGTAAAGGGTGGCATGGAGACAAGCTGGAGGCTTGTGTGCACCCGAGGGACCTTGGAGAGCAGGGACGATGAGCTGACGGGCGCGGACTTCAAGGCGTACGTGAAAGGTGGCATGGAGGCAAACTGGAGGTTTGCGTGCGCATCCGAGGGACGAGGGTCGAAGATGAAGAGAGAGCGAAGGCAATAGTCGAGGCTGCGGAGGAGGAGTCAGTCGAGTCGTGAGGATACGAGTGCTGAGTGATTATACTCGAGAAGGGTTCAGCTAGGGACCAGTTGACTGCTCTGGGAGCAGTCGACTGGTAGGTGGCTGGTGAGTTGGCTGAGAATTCGAACGTTGGGGTGCAACGGTCGAATTCTGAGTGGGGCAGTCGACTGCCTGGGAGCAGTCGACTGCCAGCGAGGGTTTTCAGCCCGAGTTCTATTTAAAGAGAACTCAGTTTGGGCTGAGACTCTTAACGAAACTCACTTGGGTAAAGTGAGTTAGTAGTCTTTTGTGATCAGGAAGCGTCCGAAGTGTTGTGGTGAGGTTTCTCCACCCACAAGGAGCGACAGATCTAGCCGGAGGTTATCCGGGGGTTGATCCACCGACGGATTCTTGGATTAGTTACCCGTCCGGGGTGGATACCAAGTAAATTTTTGTTATTAGCATTGTTCATATTTACTTTGCATATTATTGTTTCCACTGCGCTAACGACCTTATAGAGAAACGTACGACAAAGTGTTATTCACCCCCCCCCCCCTCTAGCACACCAAGACGATCCATCATACTCGTCTCGGGCATCCTCGACACCACGAGACGGTAGAGATTTAGGCTACTCCTGGTCGTGCATCCTCGGCATCACAACCAGGTTTACACATCTCGGGCATCCTCGGCACCACGAGATGGTAAAGTCTTCAGCAACATTGCGACTTCTTCCTTGATGATCTTGTGTTGCTCGGGCGCAAAGTGTCTTCTCCTCTATTTCACCGACCAGGCTCCCGAGGTTATATGCAACCGATGCGTGGCCAAGGCGAGGGGGACTCCCTTGATCTCTTCAGTAGCCCATACAAAATACGTCCCGATTGTCCATTAAGCAGCTGACTAGACGGCTTCTCAGCTTTGGCGTAAGATCGAGAACAATACTCGTAATTCCTCCAGCTTGTTGAGGATGAATCTGGACCTCTTCGCTTTCGACCTCCCGACGTTCTTCATTAGGCCCTTCTTCCTGTCGAGGGTTGACCAGGTCGATTTGCAACGCTTCATGCATCCTCGGGTTCTTTTGGGCTTCCGTTTTGACCTCTCCACTGTAGCATCGCCGGGAAGCCAATTGATCTCCTTTGACTTCGTCTACCTATTCCTCTACTGTAGCATCGCTGGGAAGCCGATTGATCTCCTTTGACTTCGTCTACCTATTCATCTACCGAAAACTTAATATTTTGGTGGTAGACTGAGACCACCGCCTGTAATAGGCTAAGCGTCGGTCGCCCCAAGATGACATTGTAGGATGATGGGGCATCTACAATCATGAAGGGCGCTCCCCTGGTCCTCTGCAGCGTGTCGTCCCCTAGTGACAGAGACAGGGAGATCTATCCCATCGGTTGTACCCTGTATCCAGTGAAGCCGAACAGCAGAGTGGAGACGGGATGCAGTTCATCCTCGTCGACCTTCATCTGGTCCAGAGCTACATTGTACAGGATATTGACGGAGTTACGTGTATCCACAAAGATGTGTTTAACCTCGTAATTAGATATTCTGGCGAGAATTACCAGTGCATCTTCATGGGGGGCTTCCACGTCCTCAAGATCGTTAGGACCGAATAAAATAACCAGGCCCTGACACTTGTCTTTGCTCATCCCAATGGCATAGTTCTTCAGCCGATGGATATGGGTCTTTCTTGCTCAATGAGAGTGTCCCCCAGTCGGTCCTCTTGAGATTACTCTCACATGGCCCGATGGAGGTTCGCGCGCCGGAGCTTTGCCCTTCTTGGCGTTGGGTATGGCTTGGCGGGTTTCCTAAGCGAATACTTGGTCATTCCGAGAGACCCCTCCATGTCCACGGATTAAAAATTAATCCGAATGGAGACCCGTCTCCCAACGACTATCTCGTGCCATATCGAACGATCCAAATCACAACTCGGCCAATCACAAAGATCGGGCCTTGTAATTCGCTTGACCGTTCGACCGCGGAAAAGGCGACGAGTGGATTGCCGACTTTTGTGTTTATGGTCAGGGTCCAGTTAATTAATTATTGACTATGATTCGAAATCAAAATAATTAAGTAACTAACATAAAATGACGAGGTAAGTAAACATGGCACAAAAATAAACAAGGAAGCTTGGGAAAGAGTCTTCCCGATCACCTCGCGACCTTCTACCTTATGTCCCTCCCTTCCCGGACGTCGTGTGGGCGACGGTCTACCAAGAACCGAGATCATTGAAGGCTCCAAAAAATCCCTTCTTCCTTGCCGACCAAACCCTAGCCTCTAGGGTTTACCCGTTGGTAGCTCTCTCTCCTCTTCCCTTGCGCCGCCGACCGTCGGAGCCTCCAAGGCTTCGTCGGCTCAGTTACTGCCTTCGAGAGGAGAGCAAAGAGGAGGAAGAAGGAGAAGAAACTCCTTCCTCCCTTCCCAAACCGCCCGAACACAATCCCTCTTCCCTTACCTTGCACCGCCGCCACCGCAAGTTCCACCACCGCCCCTCCTCACCGGCAGCCACTCCTTCCTCGCCTCACATCAACTCAGACTGAGCTAGAAGGCAACAGAGATTCAGTTTGGCAACTCGTGGACAGTATAATGGTTCAAGGAGCATTTAGACCAGATTGCCATTTTGATCAGCATGGAGCTCAATATGGTCCAAGTGGCAGCTCACGGCTTGAAGGTTGGTTACACGGGCGGGAATGGGTGGCAGCAAGAAAATGTGTGATCTACATGATATATATGAGAGTGACAGTTTCTTTTGGGTTGGTAAACATGATACCTGTTTCTTTTGTATGGTTGGTATACATGAGGGTACACACGTAACATCCTAGGATATCTGGTTGGATCTGACAATTCGTCAGAAACAAATAGATATTCATAGGCCGCATAGTTGGTTGTACCAGGATTACTTGATGATATACATTTACCTTTCATCAAAAAAAATAAAAGGGACCAGAGATGAGTCCCTTTGTCTAGTGGTGATCTCCTACCAAGAGGATGAAGGAGGAAGAAGAAGAGGAGAAAGGGAAGATCTCTTCCTCTTTGCCGTGACCTAGGAGAGAGAAAGGATAGGGAAGAAGAGAAAGGGCTTTGGGTTGATTGGATTGTCTAACCTTGGTTTCATGGTCTCATGGGGTTTATATAGGGCTAAGGTAGGGACCAAGAGGAGGAGTTGGAACTTACCCCACCAATGGATCTAAACCCGATTCATTAATTAAGATCCATTCCACTAAAGGATCTTAATTGAACTTCCTCACCAACCCCCATACTTTCATATGGGCTCCACATATTATGAGTCATCTATGTTGAGGCAATCTATGGTCCGAAGTGACCATGAGTTTTGATGTTTGGGCAAAGGGTTTAAGTTAGGTTTTCCCTTGTGTACTAATATGTGTAATTGAGTGTGCAGGATTGCAGGTTTACACATATTGACTTGGCTGGACGGCTTCAGTATGGTGAAGGGTGGCATGGAGACAAGTTGCACCTGAGGGACCTTGGTATGGCAGGGACAATGAGCTGAGGGGCGCGGACTTCGAGACATATGTGAAGGATGACATGGAGATAAACTGGAGGCTTGTGTGCGCATCCGAGGGACGAGGGCCGAAGATGAAGATGACACGAAGGCAATAGTCGAGGCTGCTGATAAGGAGTCAGTTGAGTCGTGAGGGTACGAGTGTTGTGTGATTGTACTCAGGAAATCCTAGGGTTCGAGTGCTGAGAGAAGTGTACTCGGGAAGGGAAACCCTAGGTGTGTGAGTGGACCAGTCAACTGCCATTGGGGCAGTCGACTGATAAAACTCATAGAGAGTTTTTTGCTGGGGACCAGTCGACTGCCCTGGGAGCAGTCGACTGGTAGCGGCAGGTGAGTTGGCTGAAAATTCGAACGTTGGGGTTGCAACGGTCGATTTTCAGTGGGACCAGTCGACTGCCCTGGGAGCAGTCGACTGGTGGCGAGGGTTTTCAGCCTTAATTCTATTTAAGAGGACTTCGTGTTGGCTGAAAGGTTTGACGAATCTGGCTTTGGGTAAGAGCCAAATAGTGGTCTAAGTGCTCAGGTATTGTCGAGGTGCTGTGGCAAGGTATCTCCACCCACAATGAGTGACAAGGGCTAGCCGGAGGTTATCCGGGGAGTGATCCACCGAAGGATTCTTGGATTAGTCACCCTTAGGGGTGGATACCAAGTAAAACGGTATTGTTAGCATTGTTCTTTGTTGTTAGTTTTATTTTTATTGTTTCCGCTTGCGCAACTAACAACGTAGGCAGAAGAATATTCGAATAGTGTTATTCACCCCCCTCTAGCAACCGTACAAGATCTAACAAGTGGTATCAGAGCTAGGACCGCTCTTGATTGGAATAACCGCCAAGAAGAGCAAAAGCTAGAGGGAAGAACAATGGAAGACAAATTTGGGGATGACATTTACACTCCACCGCCCTACGACCATGAAGATTTCACATATTGGAAGATAAGAATAGGGACATGGTTCAGAATGGAGTGGAACCTTAGGATTGTTCTTGAAGAACCATTCGAAATTCCAAATGATAAGCACGGAAAGAAGCTTAAGCCTAGATATTGGAATCAAAAGCAACAAGATCAATCAAAGGTGAATAAAAAGGTAATTGATATATTACTTAACATTTTGCCTACTAACGTGTTAAGTGGTGTAGGAGCATATGAAAATACACATGAACTATGGAAAAAGATAGAAGAAGTCCATAAAAACCCTACACGAGGTCAATTGGTGGAAAAGCCCGAAGAAGTAATTTCTAGTGTCCAAGAAGACCAAGAGAAAGAGGAATTATCAACTTCATCAATTGAAATGGTACAATCAAGTGAGGAGTCATCCACCACATCAAGAGAAGAAGAGGAGGTGTCAACATCAAGGATTGAGGGGGAGGAGAGACCCTCAACCATGCCGGAACAAGAGGAAGCATCCACTTCATCCAAGGTTGAAGAAGAAGTCAACCTAGCCTCCACCTCCACCAAAGCAAATAAAAAGAACCATATCACATGCTTTGGATGCAATGAAAAGGGGCACTACAAGGACAAGTGCCCACTAGGTAAAAAGGAGGTAAAATCTAAACTCATTTCAAATTCTCTTAAATCTAATGTAGGTTGTAGGATTAGAGAAGCCCAAGAGAAAAGAAGAAAAATTCGATGCTTCACATGTGGAGAGCTAGGGCACTACCACACCAAGTGTCCAAGAAAAGGAGAGTTAAAGAAATTGGGACACTTGCGAAGATGGGAGAAAGAGGAAAGGAAGAAAAGAAGCTCATGTCAAGGAGGAACTACAAGGGTAAGGGAAGTAATTCCTAACCCTAAGTTAAAATGTAATTCAAATTCAAGTTCCTCTATGCATGATAAAAATAGTGTTAATTATCTATGCATGCATGCTAGAATTAATAAAAAATATTTGATGGTGCATAATTTTGGATTTAAGTATAATGATAGGAATAGGAGTAACAAGGTAGATCAAAACCCTTGGAAAAGCATGCATCATGGTAGACCTAAGACCTTTGTACCTAAGGATCAAGACATAAATCCCAAGAAGGGAAGACATATACATAGGAAGATGAGTAGGTTTAGGAATGTCCAAAGTGGACATATGGATTCTAGGGTTAGAGGTCTAGAAAAGAAAAATCAAGCCTTGCAGTGTCGACCGTCTCCACCAACCTCTACTTACCGGTCCAGTGATCCTTCCCAGAGTGAGGATCTTTTGCCCGAGCTGGTGCGGGTGGTTCTCTCCTCTCGGATCATATCGAGATTTGGATAGGGACTCCTGTCGGATCTTTGCGTCAGACGTGCTGCACCTTTTCGACATTGACGTGTTTGACTAAGCGCTCCAATAAGTCATCGAAGCTAGTTGGTGGCTTCTTCACCAGCGATTGAAAGAAATCATCTTCAGAAAGTCCTTGCGTGAAGGCGCAGATGAGGATCTCCGAAGTAGCAGTTGGCACGTCTTAAGCCACCCAATTGAACCACTGGATATAGTCCTTCAGCGATTCTTTGGCCTTCTGCTTGAGGACGAACAGGTTCAACGCCGTCTTCTGGTATCGTCGACTGCTGGCAAAGTGGTGTAAGAAGACGGTTCTAAACTCCAGGAATGAGTTTATCGAATGTTGGGGCAGCCTTTGAAACCATCTCTGGGCGGCCCCTGATAAGGTGTTCAAGAACACCCGACACTTCACACCGTCTGTGTATTAGTGTAAGAGAGCCGCGTTCTCGAATTTACAGATGTGGTCCTTCGAATCCATCTTCCCATCGTAGTCAGCAACTCTTAGACCACGAAATTGCTTAGGCATGGGATCCGCTATGATGTCCGGAGAAAAAGGGGTAGAGGGAGACTTCAGGAGGGCTTTGGAGGCATCGATCTTCCCCGACCCCTCCTCCTACCGTAAAATGCTGGAGGCGAGTGTCCTCTCTATATCTCCCAAGGAATCTCACCGGGGCGCTAGAGCTGTCATTGCCGGTCCCGCCGGTGGCGAGACAGATCTTCGATTTCAGTGAGCAGACATTCTTGGGATTTTGCCTTGCATCGAAGTCGCTCGTCGTAAGGCGGCTTGCTCGATCTGATGTTGTTCTAGCACTCCTTTAACGGCGTTGGCGACTAAACGATCCAACACTTCTCACGTCAGAATGATGGGTTGTCCCTCTAGATCTTCCATCACAGCGTTCCTTCTGGTGCTTTGATGTTTTCCACAAACGGTGCCAAACTTGTTTTGAAAGTGAACGACGTCGATGACGAGTCACCAAAGCGCAGCCCACGACGACGGCGAAGGGGAGAAGATGTGCACGCCCTGCGAGATTAACATGGGCGTTAAAGGGGGCGTGCTGGAAGATTTTCCAATGGAGCCCAATCCGACGCTCAAGTCAGGCAAGCTTCTATTAGTTCGGAAAGATTACCCCCTTTACCTGGATGCCGAGGCATCTTATATACCTATGGTCTTGGTCACACGTGTCCCCACGTTCTCCTCCACGTCCCTTAATCATTGATTACTTGATAGATATCCTATCTTTTGGTAATGACCACTCCAATTATTAAGGCCTTAATTGCCGTGTGTTGCGGACAATAATTATCCGATGACTTTCCTGCTTTCGAAAGAGAAGTCTGACCTCAGGGCTCTAATCCATTCTCTCGAGATAGTCTCGGTCTAACCTCGGAGCTCTGGTTCGGCGGGCTCTGCCATGTAGCTTCCCCGTGCCATGTGTCCACCCCGGGATGCTCATCCCTATCACCAATCATTAAAGCATGCGTCTATTTCCCCTTGTGGTTATTTAATATATTGTCGGCGCCTCTAAAGCATTAAATACTCTCTTTAATGAATAGTCATCCCTGATGCCTCTGAGGAAGTTTGTCCCGACTGGACAAAGATACCCTTCCTGACCAAGAGCATCTACCTTTCTCGATCGGGAGCACATATCCCAGCTGGTTTAGTCTGGCCAAAGACACTCACCCCTCCTTTTATTCAGCAATACCCAATTATACTCATTCGAGCAAAGTTGATTCCCTATCAAGTAACTCACAATCAGGTGATTCCCAACCGGGAGCTACCATCAATCATTTAACTTAGTCCATATGGAAACCCTTATGCCACATAGCGAACTTCTAAGCCACGTGGCAGCCTATGATTGCCCTTCCAATCAGCTGTCTCTTTGAGGTGACTAATTTAAGTGTCCACTCTTCCTCACTCTCACATCCACTAAGAAAATCTTCTTCATTGAGGTAGAGAAACCTTGTACAAGCTCACTCAAGGAACACAAGATGAACAAGCAAAATACAAATACAATTTTACAAGATTTACAACAAAGATCTCTTGCTTGTCTTGCTTTCTTCTAGCTTAAAATTAGCCCTTGATGATTATAAATGCAGCAGCACTTTATCCCCAAGCGCTCACAAGAATCGGCAAAGACAGAGAGGAAGAACTTACAACTTCAATCTGTATGAAAATCCTTTATACTTGCGACCTATGGTTACCAATCGATTATCATTTCAGATCTAGTTGATCAACGATTAGTTTATGAAGTTTAGTCGATTGGTCAATCGATTAAGAATCTCAATTGATTTAGCACTTTTCTGAACTATCGTGTAACACATGCTTAATCGATTGCCCAATCGATTAAACACCTTCTTACACTTATCGCGAAATTATCTTAATCGATCACCCAATTGATTAAAGTTGGTTCTGTTCTCGCAACAGAAGCTTCCCAATCGAGGTGATCGATTGGGATTGGCCTTGATCGATTACTTAATCGATTAAGCATATTTTTATTCTCGTGAGAAACTTTGGTCAATAGATCACCTGATCGATTGCCCAAGCATTACCTTAAGCTTCCAAGCCTAGGGTTGCTTTACCCAACCGAGGCCCTCCATGACTTGTTTGGGATTTCCTCACCAAATATCTGTTCAGGCCTGGACCGACTTGGACTTTCTCTTACTTAGTTCCCAACTAGAACTTCTCTTACGCCAAGTGTTTAACTTCCCGCTAACCCACCTTGAACTTCACCTAGTTCCCAACTAGGTTTGCATAGTTCTATTAGGTTTGTCAAATCGCAGTTAAGTCTAGTCTCTCAGTAAATTTCCACCTTACCAACCTGCGATCTCTTAGATCCACTTGGATTTCATCTAGTTCCCAACTAGATTTGCTAGTCCTACTAAACTTCCTTTTGCCTAATCGTAGTTAGGTATAGTCTTTCGATAGATTTTCATCTTGCCAACGTCTGATCTCCCAGATCCACTTACAATTCATCTAGTTCTCAACTAGGTTTGCCTAGTCTCACCAGAATTTTCCTTTGCCTAGCTAACCGCAGTTGGTCTAGTCTCTTGGTAGACTTCCACCTTACCAACATGTAATCTCTCATATCCACTTGAACTTCACCTAGTTCTCAACTAGGTCTGCCTAGTCCAACTGGACTTCACCTTGCCTAACCGCAGTTAGGTCTAGTCTCTCAGTAGATTTCTACCTTGTCAACGTGCGATCCCCCAGATCCACTTGGATTTCACCTAGTTCCCAACTAGATCTACCTAGTTTACTAGTACTTCACCTAGTTCCCAACTAGATCTACCTAGTTTACTAGTACTTCACCTTGCCTAACCGTAGTTAGGTTTTCACTAGTCAAGTCTCCAATCAACCTTGACCCACTTGACCTATTTCACACAACATCGAAACTGTTAGAGATCGACGGCCCGGCTAGAGGGGAGGGTGAATAGCTCATCACCCAAATTGCTTGTTCTTCCTACAAGGTTAGTAGCGTAGCGGAAATACAAACTAAACAATGAAGAACAAACGCTAACACAAAACCTTTACGTAGTTCAGAAATAGTGCTCCTTCACAACTGTCCGTAAGGTGGACAATTCTGATCTGTCGGTGAATGACTACTCGGAAAATCTTCGACTATGCTCAACCTCCTTGTAGGTAGAGAAACCTCACCATAAACTCACACAAGAACTTTAGAGCACAAGGAAGACTATTAATAAGCTTTAACTAAGCTTATTTCGTCAACCATGCTCAAGCAAACCGAGTTTTCTTAAATAAAACTCATTTATTGATCCAACCGTTACCAGTCAACTGGTGCCAACACCACTCTACTGACAATTGTTGAATTCGAATGTTACAACCCAACATTAGAATTCAGCCGACACCAATCGATTGTTGATCTTTCTGTGGCCTCAACCAGTCAACTAATCCCATACCAGTTGACTGGTAGAACCCTAAACCTAGGGTTTTCCTTCCCAAGTACATTTCACTCGCACTCAGACCCTTGCGAGTCACCTGACTCTTCTTTGCAGCCTTGACCTGTTGCCTTTAAGTCATCTTCGCTTTGGCTCTTGTCCCTCGAATGCATATAAGCCCACAGCTCGTCTCCATGTCATCTTTGGCGTATGCCTTAAACTACGCTTCCCTTGGCTCATTATTGCTGCCTTATCCATGGTTCCTCAAACACACCATGCTTCACCGGACCTGAAGTCATCAAGCTGAGTCTATGTGTATCTTGCAGAACTTGCACACTCAAGTACACATATCAAATACAATGATAGACCTAACTTAAACCTTTTGCCCAAACATCAAAACACATGGTCACACAGACCATAAATTGTCTCAACATAAAGATCATTGTCAAACATCGAAACTCAAACTTACTTAAGCTTAATCAAATTGGTCAACCTTAACATAAAAAAGATTGTATCAACAATCTTCCCCTTTTTGATATTTGACAATATGTTTAAGTTACGCTAACCCATATTAGCTCAACTTACTTTTTCATCCCTTGACAAAACATAATGAGGGTTTTTCTAACTTAAACCATACATTTTCTCCCCCTTTGACATACATCAAAAACTCTCCCCAAAATTAATATGTTCAATGGTACCCAATGAGAGTCTCATACCTTTCATTGTAACTCAAGCTCAACCTTGAGCATTTATCCATCACAATGAAGATTCCAAATCCTCATTGTCTCTTTGTTTTTATCAATAAAAAGAAAATCATACTTTTAAGGAAGTCCTCCCCCTCAAAACATGTCCTAAACTTCTATCATTGTACCAACAATCATTTTTTTTCGTTCCTAAATCTTTAGGAAAGCTCAAAGTGAAGCTATGAGATTTTAAATTTTTAATTTTGAATCTAAACCTCTCCTTAACCTCCAATTTTGCATCATAAACCTCTCCCCTTTTGTTTTTATCATAAAAATTACCCTAATATACTTATAAAAGCATTCTAGAAGGTTAGAGATTGTTAAGTTACTCAAAATTGGGTTAATGGACTGAAATCAAACAATTTCAGTCGAATACAGTCATGCCAATCGATTGGTGTTGGGTCCCAATCGATGAAGCCACTCCATAATCGATCACCGGATCGATAAAGACCATCTTAATCGATCATCTAATTGAACGTGATTTGTGCTCATGAAAAACCTTCACCAATCGATTGCCCAATTAATTAGTGTATGTCCCACCTGATCGATTGAGAGTTTCTGATATCTGAAAATAATATTAGATTCGAATTTCAGAAACTCCTAAATAATTCTACAAAATCTTAAAAATAGTAAAATTTTGTATAAACATTATTTATACAAAATTGAAAATTATCGAAATACTTCGATATTTCACTCTATTTTGTATCCAATTTATTAATGATGACTCTTATCAAAAGATAGACTTCATCAAGATTTTTCAAAATAATTTTGAAATAATTTTCAAAAATAATTTCCAACTATATTCCTTGGGCTAAATGCACATGACTTGTACATTAACTTTCCCAATATTTAGAGTTCACTTAATTTCTTGTCTTTATGAATTTAAAACTCAAATAGATGCACTTGATCAACACATTAAGTTTTATTCATCTTCCAAACATCTCTCATGTATCTAATGTCTCTCAAAATACATACAAGTTTGCTTATGGTCTTTGTGAGATGTGAAAATCATGTTCTCCCAAAAATAAGGGATCATTCATTTCTAACTAGATATTATAAATGTTAATTATCTACCTAGGATGTCAATTAATGTCAACATCCTTAATTTTAATAAAGTAAATAATGCATGATAGTGAACATGACATGCATTATATTAATATTTTACAAATACAAAAATCATTATAGCTAAATGATCCATGTATGATATGACATGTGTTATTTTCATAATCAAATATGAATGTTGAAATATGATATCATGACATATGATATGAGCATACAAATCATGGCATTTTAGTATAAAAGAAAAATACCTAGATTTTCTATTTAAATATCAATAACTCATCGCTAAGCTATTAATGGTCCTAATTTTGCCCTTGTCTTTCAAAGAGGACGCTAAAACTCCCAACTTGACATTTCTTTGGATTCTATCATAGTTGTGTCAACTTTATCAAGTTCAATCTTTCCAAAATTGTAGTTTAGCACAATTTTACTCAAGAGTAAATAATGAAACCTTTTCATTTTCAAGGGTAACTATTCCTTGAAAATGGTCTAATGTGCCAACTTTATCAAGGTTGGGTTAATTACCCTCTTGATTTGAGTTGACACTCTCCAAATCCATCTAGGGCATGGTGAACATGTTGGACTTTGGATGGCTAGAGAGGAGGGATGAATATAGCCAGACACTTAAACTTTACCCCTTCTAAAATTCTGCACCTCAAATGTTAGTAGCACAGCGGAAGCCAAAAGAAAAACAGAGTATGCAGAAATGAAAACACTAAGCTAAGAGCAAACTCAAGAACGCTGACAAAAGGATTTACAAGGTTCGGGGATAACTTGCCCCTACTCCTTGGCGTGCCCTTAAGGTGGGCGATCCCTTGATCGTCGGCAGATCAAGCCCCAAAAAATCCGGATAGAAAGCAACCTCCTTCTCGGTGGAGTAACCTCTCTACAGTGTTTCAACAGAGATATAGTTTTAAGCACAATGAAACACAAGAAAGATCTTACTTAGCACTTAGAACAGATAAGAACACAAGCGAGCTTCTCCCGAGCTCCACCCTGCGCAGATTTCACACAAGAACACCCTTCTTCGTGTCTTCTCGCTGATGAACTCAAGCTCCTTGTTCCTTCTTTCAAGTGCCCAAGTAACCGATGGTTGCCTCAAAGATCACAGTTGTTTGCTCAAAATGATGGAAGTAATCGCACAAGAACAAGAATGTCGTGAGAAGAAGACACAGTAAGCTCTAGCGACAACTCTTTTTCACTTCTCCGCTACGCAGCTTAAGTCTTCTTCACTAGCGCCAGGTCACAGCCATCTCCCTGCAGCCTCCAGCTGCTCACCTGCAACCACCAGCCTGCTGAGCTCTCCTGGACTCCCTGAGCTTCCCTCAGCCTAGCCCCAGACAGCAGCTCCAGCCAGCGCCTGTTGCAACCTGAGATGGCAAATGGACAAACCTGCTCCAAGGAAAGGCCTCCTTTGACTCTCCTTGAGTATTTGAATCCATCCCTATCATCTGCAGCTTAATCAGACCATTAGCACATCATATCAAGCAGAAAATCAAGTATCAGAGTTCAAACGCAGATAATCAGATACGTTCAGACGTGATCAAAGCGTCTGACAGTGCAATTTGAATTAAAGTGATCGGTCACCGGACCGATCAGAAAGCCTCCAGATCGGTCACCAGACCGATCAGGCTGGGTTCAGACCGATCAGGCTCCATCCTGATCGGTCCCCAACGCTTAATCAGAAATCGCGATTTCTCTTGGACTCTCCTAGACCGATCACCAGACCGATCCTAGGTTGTGGATCGATCACCAGACCGATCCACCCCTTTGTCAGGCGATTTCTGAGCTTCGCAGTCCAACCCTCCTGTTTGATCACCGGACCGATCAGAGATCCTCCTGATCGATCACCAGACCGATCAGATCATGCTCAGTCTGATCAGGCTCCGTCCTGATCGGTCATAGTGAGGAAATCGCAACACCTGATCGTTCTCCGGAACGGTCTGAACAGTGTTCCAGATCGGTCACCAGACCGATCAGGAGCAAATCAGCAGGGGAACTCAACTCACTGTGGGCTCCCTGATCGGTCACCAGACCGATTAGGAGCTGTGCAGTGAGTGAAACGCATACTCCCTGATCGGTCACCAGACCAATCAGTCATCGCTGGATTGGTCACCAGACCGATCCACGAAGGAGCACCGTGCCAATCTCCTTGATCGGTCACCAGACCGATCCAGGGGCTCCAACCTAGCCCTCCAAGCTAGGGTTTCATCCAGCCTAGCCCTCCAAGCTAGGACCTGACCCTCCAAGCCAGGATTTTTCACCTACCCCTCCAAGTTGGGACTTTCACCTAACTCTCCAAGTTAGGACTTTTCACCTAGCCCTCCAAGCTAGGACTTTTCACCCAACCTTCCAAGTTAGGACTTTTCCACACCTAGCCCTCCAAGCTAAGATTTTTCACACCTAACCCTCCAAGTTGGTACTTTTCACCTAACCCTCCAAGTTAGGACTTTTCACCTAGCCCTCCAAGCTAGGACTTTTCACCCAACCTTCCAAGTTAGGACTTTTCCACACCTAGCCCTCCAAGCTAGGATTTTCCACACCTAACCCTCCAGGTTAGGATTTCTCCACACCTAGCCCTCCAGGCTAGGATTTTATCAAACCTAGTCATACTAGGTATGCCTAGTCCACGACCAGGACTTAAACCTAATCATAATCATAATCACAATCATAATCATCAACCTAAACTAAAATCGATGTCCACACCAAAACAACAATCAGGGTCAGACTGCATCAACAATCTCTCCCTTTTTGTTGTTTGACAATCTGATTTTAAGTTTAAGGATTCGAAATCAATTGTCTCAAATTTCAGAATCATAGGGGAATTAGGATCCTCCCCCTACAATATAATCATCCTAAACTTAACCAACCACACTCTCCCCCTTGTCGAACATCGAAAAGGGTCTAGAGGGCTGTTAAGTTTAATCATACTCCCCCTCAACCCTAGGGGTATCCCAAAACAACAAAGGTATGATTTATTTTGAAAGCATATGAAAACATATGATAAAGATACGACATGGCAAAATAAGCATATGTATCATATGGACATGGTATCATAAGCATGATCATAGCAACGCATAATATCAGAATGGTAGTCATATGAGCAACTATATAAACCAACAATATAGTAAAAACATCCATAACAATCAGGCACAGCAGATGCAGCACATAACATCTAAGTCAAGTCAAATAAAGCACAAATAAACATCAAAGTCAAGTCTTCATCAATGCTCAGCGGGGAGGTCATCGTCCGATGAATCATCAATACATATAACATCCCCCGGTGGAGTGCTGCTGGAGGTCGCGGCTCCTGGAAACGTATGATGGTACCACTCCTCATACCACGTCTCCTGCAGGGAGCAGATCCCAGAAACGTCGGATGCTAGAGTGTCGAGTCGGTGATCGAAGGACTGAAACTCTGAGCTGACCTCCTGGTGCCAGAGCTCGGAAATATGTAGCTCGCGCTGCATCAACTGCTCTAGCACCGCAACCTGCCAGCGTAGGTCAGGAGCTCACTCATCGTAATCCTCAACAACAGCGGATGACTCCTGATCAGGGGCTGCTCCCGGTAACTCCCCCACACGTCGCCGATCCTTCCACCTCAGCCCCTGTGGTCCGACAACAATGCCGGACTGGGCCAACATGCGACGATCTAGTCGACAATCCTGTCGAACCATGGGTACAATGCAGCCCTGTGAAAGTCAATGCTAACCGACTCCAGCCAGGCAGTGATGATATGGCCAAACGACATGTAAACTGTCTGATCGTACATCTGACTGTAGACGATGATGGAGAAATAGACGGAAGTCACTGGGTCAAAGTCTAACTACTGATGCATCCCGTAGAGCATCAAGCAGTGGAACGAGTGAATCTCATCTAAGTGTTTTGAAGTGGTCGGGAGTAGATAATTTGTGATGATCTTAAACAAAACATACTCAATGGGGGAAAGGCGAAGAGCAGGAAATGTGGGAAAATCACGGCCACGCTCACCGGAACCCCTTGGCCTGGGATGGCCTAGCAAATGCTCGTAGATGGAGTCAGGAGTGACTCCATCAAAGGGAACCGGAAGAGGATCAGGAAGATAAGGGTAGAGTGAGAAGTTGTTATCGGACCGGCGGCAACCAAGAAATGCAGTGAAGGCTGATAGAGTAAAATCAAGATCGACACGGGTCCTCCACCCTCACCACTGACCATGTTATTATAGAATTCAGAGACCAAATCAAAGTTGATTGACCTTTCAAGAAAAAGAATGGATTGAAGGTCATAGTGTTCAATGATTTGCCGTACTGTTGGACAATGTTCGTAAATGAAGGTTTGGTCCACAGTTCGACATGGCATGAGTTTGAAGGTGTGCCATTGGAAGTCTAATGCATAGTAAATATTTTGAAATCTAGTATGTGGAGGTGGAGGAGGTCTTGAGGGAGGTGTAGATGATGAAGGGCCTTTGCCCTTTGAGCTTCCCTCCACGGGTTCTTTCCGTTTGGATGACTTTCTAAAGGATTGAATAGGTCATGGCAACCGATTTAATCAAGATAAGTAAATCAGATATCGATAGGATCATGACACACATTGATAATCAAGCCACAGGTTAAAGGATTACAAAATCAATAAAGAAATGGTCATGAGATAGAGTAATCAAGGTAAGCCATTGAGCAAATTAGTCATAACCCAAGGAATTGATCAAGTGAGATGAGGTTTATTCAGTAACATGTGAGGAAGGTCACGACAGAGTCATAGGGTCACGACACAAGACATAAAACATATTATGATTAGCCCAAATACATAACTGATGAAGTAATCTGTAATACAACATGAAATACAAACTTACTTAGGTGCCATGGCGATTTGGTTGAGAGGAGAACACTTTCTGAACCTTGCGCAAGAGAGAATCACAGCTCAGGGGACAAGCTAGCAGTTGCTAACAACACCAACAGCAAGAGTAGGAACTCTCGCACAGAAGGAGAAGATCAGGACGGGATCGCACTCGCAGAGGAGATCGCTGGAGGAACTCACGCACAGCAAGTGAAGGGAGATCGCACACACAAGGAAGAAGGAAGGGAGGTTTCGACGCTGAGGGGTTTTGATCGGCTAGGGCTTGGGAAGTGGAGAGAAACGTGATTAAATTGGTTGGTGGATCAGTCCACCAACCAAACTTTAATGCGATTGAATGGATCACCGTTCGATATGGGAGCGCCCAGACCGATCAAGCTCTGGCCTGATCGGACTGGCCTGGTCCTGATCGGTCGGGTGACCGATCAGGCATGCTCCTGATCGATCGGCTAATCGATAAGGAAGCGATCAGTAGGTTTGGAGGTTTTTCCGTGACCCCCCTGATTGGTCTGTGGACCAATCCCCACAGGGTGCCAGATCGGTCTGGGGACCGACCCAGGCTAGCACAGAATGTGTAGACAAAATTTTGCAAAGTCTCTGTGACCCCTCTGATCGGTCTGTGGACCGATCACCACAGGAGGGAGCCAGATCGGTCCGGGGACCGATCAACCCTACTCCTGATCGGTCCAGTGACCGATCAGGGTTCCTGATATTCCCTGATACGAACTGAAACTTTCAGTTTCAGACTTCTCTTCGATTTCTGATAAGATCTGATGAAGAATATCGATCTTGGAAGTGATCCCTTCACTATAATTAATCCCTAAACAAGGATCAAAGGTCCTTATGGTTTTGGCAAATCACGTTGCTCCACCTAAATGGAGTCAAACTCAATCAACAATCAATCAAACAAGTTTGTACCAAATTCAAGTCTCCAATCAAGTTTCCTTGATTGGAATGTCCAAGTATGATCATGGAGCCAAATACACATGTGTTATGCATTGGTTTTCCCCATACTTGGTCACCGAAGTGTTTTTTATCTCGTCAACTTAATTTCTCAAGGGATGCATTGACATTTTGAGAAATTGAGTTGATCCTAACATCTCACCCTATTTCTAGCAAACAAAAACGTTTTGTTAAACCTTATAGTTTGTGTGAGATGTCCCCAAAGTTACCCAATTATTGTCCAACAATTCGAAATGATCATCAAGGGTTTTGAATGCATTTTAAAGCCTATGAAGCACGACACATTCCCAACTCCCTTCTTAAGAAGCTAAACTCATTTTCGGGGAGTGGTTTAGTAAAAATGTCCGCTAGATTCGATTTGGACTCTACATATGAGAGTACAACATCTCCTCTAGCAACATGATCTCTAATGAAGTGGTGACGTACTTCAATATGTTTAGTCCTAGAATGATGGACTGGATTCTTGGTTAGGTTAATTGTGTTAATGTTGTCACACAACACTTGCACACTCTTGTAGCTCAATCCATAGTCCTCTAAAGTATGTATCATCCACAACAATTGCAATATGCTCTCTCCCATAGCAATATATTCTACCTCGGTCGTGGAGAGAGCAACACAATGTTGCTTCCGACTTGACCAACTAACTAAAGATGATCCTAAAAATTGGCAACCCCCACTAGTGTTTTTCCGATCAACTTACATCCAGCGTAGTTGGAATCGGTATAGCCAATTAGGTCAAAGGATTCGGTACGGGGGTACCATAGACCAACACCAATTGTGCCCTTGAGGTATCTCAAAATTCTCTTGACAGCAATCAAGTGAGATTCCTTGGCACAAACTTGATATCTAGCACACATACCCACAGCAAAGAGTATATCAGGTCGACTAGCTGTGAGGTATAGCAGACTACCTATCATGTTTCGATATTGAGTCAAATCAATAGGTTTACCACTCTCATCAGTGTCTAATCTTGTATTTGTAGCCATGAGAGTGGTTACCTCTTTTGAATCACTCATATTGAATATTCGAAGCATTTCTTGAGTATACTTTGATTGGTGCACATGGATCCCATCTCGGGTTTGTTTGATTTCAAGTCCAAGGAAGAAAGTCAACTCTCCCACTAGACTCATTTTAAATTCACTCTCCATGTGTCCAATGAACTCATTTAAATAGCCCTTGTTGTTTGAGCCACAAATAATGTCATCGACATAAACTTGGGCTACAAATATATTGTCACCATCTCTATGTAGAAATAGTATAGGGTCTATTTGGCCTCTAACGAAGCCTTTTTCAATTAAAAATGTTGACAACCGCTCATACCAAGCTCGGGGTGCTTGTTTAAGGCCATAAAGTGCCTTCTTGAGCTTAAATACGTGGTTTGGAAATTCGGTACTCTCAAACCCCGGAGGTTGTTCAACATAGACCTCTTCTCTAATTAAACCATTTAGAAAGGTCGATTTGACATCCATTTAATATAGCTTGAAACCACGAGGCACTGCAAATGCAAGCATCAATCGGATGGACTCTAATCGTGTCACGGGAGCATAGGTCTCATCATAGTCAAGGCCTTCAACTTGACTGTAGCCCTTGGCTACTAAGCATGCCTTGTTTCTTATGATTTCTCCCTTATGGTTTAATTTATTTTTGAAGACCCATTTGGTTCCAATAATGGTGGTCTTCTTGGGTCTAGGGACCAGGTCCCAAACTTGACTTCTTTCGAATTGACCTAGTTCATCTTACATCGCAATGATCCAATCGGGATCATTTAATGCTTCATCAATTTTTCTAGGTTCAATTTCGGAAATTAAAGCAACTTCATTAGCCTCATTCCGGAAGAATGATCTAGTCCTAACCCCATGGTGGATGTCTCCAACAATTTGATCTTGGGGATTACTAGAGGCTAATCTTGTTTGCCTTGGTGTTGGTGGTGCTTCTTGAATGGTTTCACTAGACACCGGCTCAGCCTCAGGATCCGGCTGATCTATGGGTTGTCTAGGCTCACCGTCATCGGATTCATCACCATCAACAACATTTGAACTTTCATTCAAACTTAGTCTCCTAAGTTCGAATTGGACTTCATCTTCTGGTTGTCCATTGGCTTTTGGAATTTCTTCAAAGACAACATTAGAAGACTCTTCAACTAGTCTAGATTTCTTATTGTAGACTCGGTAGGCTTTGCTAACTAGGGAGTACCCGACTAGTATCCCTTCATCAGCCTTTGCCGTGAACTTTCCAAGATGGTCCTTGGTGTTTAGGATGAATACCTTATAACCAAACACCCTAAGATGTTTAACCGTAGGTGGTTTCCCAAACCAAAGTTCATGGGGAATCTTACCTAAGAATCTATGGATGAGAACTCGATTTTGCACGTAGCAAGCCGTGTTTACAGCTTCAACCCATAAGTAACTCGGTAGTGAGTACTCTTTGAGCATGCTTCGTGCAGCCTCTTGTAAAACACGGTTCTTCCTCTCTACAACACCATTTTGTTGTGGTGTTCTAGGAGTGGAGAACTCATGTCTATACCATCTATCTTGACAAAATTCTAAAAATCGTTGGTTTTGAAATTCACCTCCATGATCACTTCTAATTGTCTTAATTGTTGATGATTTTTCATTTTCAACTCTTCTACAAAAAGAAATGAAGACATCTAAGGTTTGATCCTTATATTTAAGAAAATAAGTCCATGTATATCTAGTAAAATCATCAATGATAACAAAGCAATATCTACTTCCATTCAAAGATATGATAGTGCTACAATCAAACAAGTCCATATGAAGTAAATCTAAAGCGGTAGAAGTACTTACAACGCTTTTACCTTTATGTGCAGATTTTGTTTACTTACCCATTTGACATGCATCACAAATCTTTTCTTTCTCATACTTGATGCTTGGTAAACCACGAACTAATCTCTTGTTGGCCAACCTCCGGATGTTCTTCATGTTCACATGTGCTAGCCTCCGGTGCCAAAGGGTGGACTCCTCTTCTTTTGACATGAGACACTTAGCAAAAGCATTAATAGCACTTTTAAAAGAAACTTGGTAAATGTTATCTACTCTAGTTCCTACTAGTACCGTGTCAAGATTGTCATGTTGTCTAACTAGACATTGACTTGGTTGGAAATCAATTGTGTAACCCGTATCACACAATTGACTGACACTTAGGAGATTAAATGTCATCCCCTTGACTAGAAGGACATTCTTAATTCTAAGACATTCGGATATTTGAATGTCTCCTATTCCTATAACCTTAAGACTACCATTGTTACCAAATGAAACATTACCTCTACTTTTTCTTTGAAGTGTGGTAAACAATGATCTATCCCCGATCATGTGTTTGGAGCACCCACTATCAACGAACCAAGTTGATAGATGCTTCCCCTCAATCATAACCTACACAATTCGAAAAATAGAAGTTTTAGGTACCCAAACCTTGGGACCTAAAGCACCTACTAAACAAGACTTAGGCACTCATGCCTTGACAACTTTCTTTTGAACCTTGGGTGTCTTAAGTGGCCTAACACCAGTCCTAGACATTAAGGACACAAATGAAGGTTCTTTGGGTCGGTAACCAATACTGGCCCTATTGTAGACCGCCCTTTGGACATTCAAAATCATGTCTAAGGTCTTTGAGCTTGTTGAGAATTTCTCAAGAATACTCTTGAGCCTCTCAACTTCACTCTTTAATGATTTGTTTTCCTCTTCTAACAATTCAACATGCAAATCATCTACATCCTCATCCCTAGAGGATTTCAATTGTTCTACCCCAATTTTCAAGGATTTAATCTCATCCTCTAACATTTCAACATGCAAGTCGTCTATGTTCTCATCCCTAGATGACTTCAATTGTTTAATTTCTAATTGCAATGATTTAACCTTATTTTTGACTTCTTCAACATATTGGTCAAACATGCAATTGCTCTATAACATTTCTCAAGTTCGGGAGAGGTTACCTCTTCATCATCCGAAGATGATGAAGCTGCGTTTGAGGAGTCGGAGGATTCATCACTGCTTTCTTCTCCAAGAGCCATGAGTGCCACATGCCGTGTGCTCTTCTCCTCCTCTTCATCCGATGAGCTTGAGGAGGACTCATCCCAAGTGGCCTTCAAGGCCTTCTTCTTTTTCTTTGATTTCTCTTCTTTCTTCTTGGATTTCTCCTTCTTCTTTAGCTTTGGGCATTCACTCTTGAAGTGCCCTTTCCTGCCACACTCATAACAAGACACATTAGACTTATCAACTTTAGCTTCACTAGGGTTACCTTTAATTACCCTTGAAGCGTCGACCCTTTCTCATCATCCTTGGAACAAAATTTGCCATCTCGGAGGAAGAAGACCCGCTGCCATCTTCCTCGGAATCGGACTCGGACTCGGATTCGGAGGAGAATGAAGATGAAGAGACTTCCTTCTCCTTCTTCTTCTTGTTGGATCGTTCCCCTGCAACTAAGGCAATCCCCTTCTCCTTGGGGCCTTTGTTAGCCATTTCATGTAATTCCATTTCACAAAATAGATCATCTAGTTTAACAATTGATAAATCCTTGGAAACTTTGTAGGCATCCACCATGGATGACCACAAAGCATTCCTTGGAAATGCCTTTAACACATACCTCACAAGGTCGCGATTCTCGACCTTTTCATCAATAGAATGAAGCCCGTTGAGGACTTCCTTGAACCAGCTATGGAGTTCACTTACGGTTTCATTCTCCTTCATGGAGAGGTTTTGGAGTTGGTTGAGGAATAAGTCCCTCTTGGCGATTCTTGAATCTCGGGTGCCCTCGTGGAGTTCTATGAGCTTGTTCCACAAATCTTTTGCACTTGAAAATGGACCAACCTTGATGAGTTGGTCTTTGTTCATGCCACATTGTAGGGTCACCACCGCCTTTGCATCGGCTTCACTCTTTCGGGTTTGTTCAGCCGACCAACGCCATGATTCGAGTTCTTTGCCTTCATCATCCTTTGGGGGGGTAAACCCCTCCTTCACAGCGAACCAAGTGTTGATGTCCATCTTTAGGTAATATTCCATCTTTGATCTCCAATACTGAAAATTTGCTCCATTGAAGAAGGGTGGACGGGTGGTGGAAAAACCTTCTCTCAAGGTCATTTTTGATAGCTCTCGATTGTTAATCCACTTGTACAAAGACCCAAGCTCTGATACCACTTGTTGGACCTTGGATGACTAGAGAGGGGGGGGTGAATATAGCCAGCCACTTAAACTTTACCCCTTTTGAAATTCTGCACCTCAAATGTTAGTAGCACAGCGGAAGCCAAAAGAAAAACAGGGTATGCAGAAATGAAAACACTAAGCTAAGAGCAAACACAAGAACGCTAACAAGAGGATTTACAAGGTTCGGGATAACTTGCCCCTAATCCTTGGCGTGCCCTTAAGGTGGGTGATCCCTTGATCGTCGGCAGATCAAGCCCCGGAAAATCCGGATAGAAAGCAACCTCCTTCTCGGTGGAGTAACCTCTCCACAGCGTTTCAACAGAGATATAGTTTTAAGCACAATGAAACTCAAGAAAGATCTTACTTAGCACTTAGAACAGACAAGAACACAAGCAAGCTTCTCCCGAGCTCCACCCAGCGCAAATCTCACGCAAGAACACCCTTCTTCGTGTCTTCTCGCTGATGAACTCAAGCTCCTCGTTCCTTCTTTCAAGTGCCCAAGTAACCGATGGTTGCCTCAAAGATCACAGTTGCTTGCTCAAAATGATGGAAGTAATCGCACAAGCACACGAATGCAGTATTGCTGTAGCAGTAAGTGTTGTTCTGGAGACTTGTTCGCCCAAGCGCTTAAGTCTCCTCCACTCAGCTCCAGGTCACCACCTCACTACAGCCTCCAGCTGCTCACCTGCAACACTCAGCTACCACTGAACACTTCCTGGACTCCCTGAGCTTCCCTCAGCCAAGCTCCAGTCAGCAGCTCTAGCCGTTGCAACCTGAGATGGCAAATGGACAAACCTGCTCCAAGGAAAGGCCTCCTTTGACTCTCCTTGAGTGTTTGAATCCATCCCTGTCACCTGCAGCTTAATCAGACCATTAGCACAGCATATCAAGTAGAAAATCAAGTATCAGAGATCAAATGCAGAGAATCAGATACGTTCAGACGCGATCAGAGCGTCTAACAGTGCAATTTGAATTAAGGTGATCGGTCACCGGACCGATCAGACAGTCTCCTGATCGGTCACCAGACCGATCAGGCTGGGTTCAGACCGATCAGGCTCCATCCTGATCGGTCCCCAACGCTCAATCAGAAATCGCGATTTCTTTGGGACTCTCCTGGACCGATCACCAGACCGATCCAGGTTGTGGATCGATCACCAGACCGATCCACCCCTTTGTCGGGCGATTTCTGAGCTTCGCAGTCCAACCCTCCTGTTCGGTCACCGGACCGATCAGAGAGCCTCCTGATCGGTCACCAGACCGATCAGATCATGCTCAGACCGATCAGGTTCCATCCTGATCGGTCATAGTGAGGAACTCGCGACACCTGATTGTTCTCCGGAACGGTCTGAACAGTGATCCAGATCGTTCACCAGACCGATCAGGAGCAGATCAGCAGGGGAACTCAACTCACTGTGGGCTCCCTGATCGGTCACCAGCCCGATCAGGAGCTGTGCAGTGAGTGAAACGCATACTCCCTGATCGGTCACCAGACCGATCAGTCATCGCTGGATCAGTCACCAGACCGATCCACGAAGGAGCACCGTGCCAATCTCCCTGATCGGTCACCAGACTGATCTAGGGGCTCCAACCTAGCCCAACAAGCTAGGTTTTCACCCAACCTAGCCCTCCAAGCTAGGACCTGACCCTCCAAGCCAGGATTTTTCACCTAACCCTCCAAGTTGGGACTTTTCACCTAACCCTCCAAGTTAGGACTTTTCACCTAGCCCTCCAAGCTAGGACTTTTCACCCAACCTTCTAAGTTAGGACTTTTCCAAACCTAGCCATCCAAGCTAGGATTTTTCACACCTAACCCTCCAAGTTGGGACTTTTCACCTAACCCTCAATGTTAGGACTTTTCACCTAGCCCTCCAAGCTAGGACTTTTCACCCAACCTTCCAAGTTAGGACTTTTCCACACCTAGCCCTCCAAGCTAGGATTTTCCACACCTAACCCTCCAGGTTAGGATTTCTCCACACCTAGCCCTCCAAGCTAGGATTTCATCCAACCTAGTCCCACTAGGTATGCCTAGTCCACGACCAGGACTTAAACCCAATCATAATCATAATTATCAACCTAAACTAAAATCGATGTCAACACCAAAATAACAATCAGGGTCAGACTGCATCAACATCAAAATGGAGTCTGTATCGAATGAGGACCTCCCGTCCAATAATCCGCAGGTAACCAATCAACGCCCTGTATTAAAGGACATAGTTTTAGCTACAATACACATGATTCTTAGCTAAACAAACTTCCTTAATTAATTAGGATCATCCTAATTTATAACGTTCATTTCCTAACCCTTAATCAATGATTAATCCCAAATTAAACTCAATTATCAAAATTAGGTTCAACTTAGGTTTAATCTAAACCAACCCAAGAACTAGCTCAAGATTAAAACCTCCACCAAACATAACCGAATCCAACCATATCAGATCGAGTTCTCAAAATAGAACCCTCATGGCAAATAAAACAAAGCAACCGAAGTGAATATCCAAGAAAGACAATTACCCAACAACTCTTGAACTGATTCATCCACATGTTCTACTCCATAATAAACCAAAATATCATATTACAAGATCCAACCACAACACTACAACCAAAATCCAAGATAACTAAATCTGAACAGAGTTCAATCTCATTGTGTGCTACCATTCACATCGGAACACAAATCAAACGAAGATAAACCACACCCAATTCCAAGATTCCATTTCAATTCATACCACTAATTCACGGCAAGAACCATAGCAACATCAGATCATAACTACACTGATCTAGCTACAAAGACACATCCATTATCACATCGGAATAGCTCAGATCCTACAACAATTCCAAACCAACCTCAAAATAGATCTCAGATCCAAAACTCAACCTAACCATCTGTTCAATTTCTAATCAAATCTCAAATACAATCCAAAGTATTTTAAACCAATGTGAGATCCAAAGGGCATCAATAATATACCAAATCAACAACAATTAATCCAAAAATCTCAACAAAACCAATACTGAAAGCTATAGATTTGAGCAATCCATGATCACCATCCACAATAACAGTAATTCCAGATCTGAATCAAGATTCACACCACTAAAATTAGACTGTTCTCAACTAACAAAACCCAAATTCAAATAATCAAGAACTCATATGATTGCAACAAAACAATCTAAGTAGAAGCCCTAACTCCTGTCTATGAATTCACGCAAAACTCATCATCAATTCCAATTCAACACCAAGTGAGCTTACCTGAATTGCCGCCACTGGTTTTCTTCCACCGAAGAGCTCAATCAACCACCAAAGTCCTAGTCGCCACAAGGAGAAACTAGAGCATGAGAGGGATGGGATCCTCAGAAGAGAGTAAGAATCTAGGGTCCCCGGCGTAGCGAACTCATCTCCGACCGCAGCTTAACATCGCCCATCATCCGCGTGTGTGATGTCGGAAGGAGGAGTGGTCTTCAGCTTGGAGATAGGCTACGTCTAGGGTTCACGAAGGAATGGAAGAAGAAGAAGAGGGATCGAGTTGGAGTTTGGATGCGGCCGAGTGTAGAGAAGAGAAAAGAAGTCAGGGAATTGCGGCTAGGGCATCGCGAAGAGAAGAAGAAGGAGGTCGGGCTCTCGGTTTCGTGCAAATGAAGAGGAAAAGAAGAAAAGTTTATAAATGAGGCTACATTTGCAATTAAGCCCAAGGAGTTTAATTAATTATAATTTAATCCTTAACTTTGATTCTTTGTCATCTTTTCCCCCCTGAAATTTTAAAATTTTAACCAAACAGCTCTCCAAACTAAACTTTTAAATCAATTTAACACTCTAATTTCAGTTTGGGTCTCTCAAACCCTAAACCTTCTTCCAAAAATTTTTTTCTTGATCGCGTCCAAAAGTGTCGGATTTAACATGTGTTTCACAAACTTATGTCATAGTAAATAAAACACAAAAATGTATTCAAATTGTTTGAAATGTTCAACTATGATCTATGGGCAAAATGTCCATTAATTAAACATTTGATTTCCCCATAGTTGATCTATTTTCAATAATGTGATACATCTAACAACCCAACAATATGTCATAAGCATAAGTGAGTTATTTGTATCATCCTAACATCTCATGCACTACCTTATTATTGCATTACCCCAAGGCCAAATTTACACTTCTACAAAACACATACCAAGTCCTCTTCTTAGAGATGTGAACTCCACTTCAGGTAGAGGCTGGGTAAATATGTTGGCAAGGTTAGACTTAGATTCAACATAATGTAATTCAATGTTACCCCTTGCCACATGATCCCTAATGAAGTGATGCTTCACTTTAATGTGTTTCGTCCTAGAGTGATACACCAGATTTTTGGTCAAATTAATAGTGCTCACATTATAACATAAGACTTTGACCCTGGAATAATGAAGCTCATAATCCTCTAAGGTATGCATAATCCAAAGTAGTTGAGCTACACAACTACCCATTGCTACATATTTGGCCTCGGTTGTTGACAAGGCAACACATAGTTGTTTTCTACTACTCCAACTAACTAGGGATGATCCAAGAAATTGACACCCACCACTGGTACTCTTTCTATCCAATTTACAACCCTCATAATCCGAGTCAGTGTACTCAAATAAATCAATATTTGGAGTTCTAGGGTATCAAAGACCGACATGAAGAGTGCCCTTAATATACCTTAAAATCCTTTTTACCACTACTAAGTGAGACTCTTTAACACAAGATTGATATCTTGCACACATGCCTACCGCAAATAATATATCCGGTCTACTAGCGGTGAGGAACAACAAACTACCAATTATACTTCTATATTATTTTGGATCAACTACCTTCCCCTCATGATCACTATCCATCTTGACATTTGTTCCAATGGGAGTAGATGCTACCTTAACATTTTCTAATCCAAACTTCTTGATAATTTCCCTAGCATACTTTGTTTGATAAACATAAGTTCCTTCATTTGTTTGTTTGACTTGCAATCTTAATAAGAAAGTCAACTCCCCAACAAGACTCATTTCAAACTCATTTTCTATATGCTTGATAAATTCATGATCATTATTTGTTGACCCAAAATGATGTCATCAACATAAACTTCGGCCACAAATATATCCTTTTCCTTAGACTTAAGAAATAGAGTTGCATCAATTGTTCCCCTTCTAAACCCCTTGGAAACTAAGAAAGATGAAAGCCTTTCATACCAAGCTCGGGGAGCTTATTTCAACTCATATAAGGCTTTCCTCAATTTATAAACCGGATTAGGGTAGTCTATGTTTTTAAACCCGGGTGGTTGTTCTACATACATTTCCTCCTTAATAAACCCATTATGAAATGTCGATTTCACATCCATTTGATGAAGTTTAAAACCCATGTGGGCGGCATATCCTAACAAAATCTGAATAGACTCCAATCTAGCTACGAGAGCATAAGTTTCATCATAGTCAAGTCCCTCAACTTGGTTGAAACCCCTAGTAACCAATCTAGCCTTGTTCCTAGTAATTCTCCCATGATCATCCAATTTGTTCCTAAAGACTCATCTTGTTGTGACAATTGTACTATCATTGGGCCTTGGAACTAATTCTCATACTTCACTTCTTTCAAATTGGTTATCTCTTCTTGCATTGCTAGAATCCAATCCGCATCAACTAAGGCTTTATCAATTGACTTTGGCTCTTGTTGTGATATTAAAGCAATTTAACTTGCATGTTCTCTAAAATAGGATCTAGTCCTTACTCATTGTTTAACATCTCCAACTATTTGGTTGATAGGATGATCTTGATGGTGCCTTAAGGTGCTAGAGATTGTGGGCTCACCTACTTCATGATCATTATTGCCTTTTTCATTATCCGATGCATTTCTTTCTTCCCCTTGATCAATACCCCCTAAATATAAGTCTTGGATTGCTTGGGTAAGGTTTTGATTTACTCCTATATCCTTGTCAATGGAGGATTTCCTAGGGTAAGTACTAGTAGACTCATCAAAATCCACATTGTATGATTCCTCAATCAATTTAGTCCTCTTCTTATATACTCTATACCCTCTACTAGTAGATGAGTACCCAACTAAAATCCCTTCATCCACCTTAAACTTAAATTTTCTTAAGTCATCCTTAGTATTTAAAATATAGACCATGCAACCAAACACTCTAAAATAGTGAATTTGAGGAATTTTCCCATTCCACAATTCAAAAGGTGTCTTCCCTAAAAATCTATGAATTAAAACTCGATTTTGGATGTAACAAGCATTATTTATCGCTTCTGCCCAAAAATAGCTAGGTAAAGAATAAGCATTAAGCATAGTCCTAGCTGCTTCTTGCAAAGCCCGATTCCTTCTCTCTACAATCCCATTTTGTTGTGGTGTTCTTGGACATGAAAATTTATGTTTGTACCCATTTCCTAAACAAAAGCTAGAGAAGTTTAAATTTTCAAACTCTCCACCATGATCACTCTTAATTCGGTTGATTTGAGGTGTTTCTCATTTACAACCCTTATGCTAAATCCTATAAATATCTCTAGAGTTTCATCCTTATGTCTCATGAAATAAACCCAAGTATATCTAGAAAAATCATCAACAATTACTAAGCAGTATTTATTTCCTACTAATGAAGGAGTACTATGACAATCAAATAAATCTAAATGCAATAATTCTAATGGTAGAGAAGTACTAGTTAGAGTTTTACCTTTATGTGATGACTTGGATTGCTTACCCTCTTGATATGCATCATACATTTTATTCTTGGCATACTTGATCATTGGTAGAGTTCTTTTACCAACTCTATCTTGGCTACTCTTGCTATGCTCTTCATGTTGATGTGTCCAACCCTTCTATGCCATAGTCATCATTCTTCTTCTTTTGTCATGAGACACTTAGTAGAAATGTTAGAAGCATAGGAGAGATTATAATAATAAAGATTTGCTTCCCTATACCTTTCTAACATAACATTTTTCAAGCTATTGTGCCTAATCAAACACTTATTGGCATGAATCTCAACTCTATACCTGACATTACATAATTGACTAACACTAAGCAAGTTGAATTCCATGTCCTTAATTAGAAACACTTTATGGATGATAATTGTAGACGATACCTCAATTGTGTCTCTATTTATAATCTTGAGCTTTCCACTATTTCCAAAAGACACTGTTCCTTCTTTTAAGTAACTAATTGTGGAGAACTTGCTCACATCACCGGTCATGTCTCATTGAGCTCATGTGTCCTTCTTCATGGCAATTGTAGCATATAATGACCTTCTTTGCCTTACTCTTACTTCTTGAGTTTTTCGTACCAAAAGATTTGTTAGAAAAACTCTTAAAAGCTTTTCTCATCTTTCTTACCATGTACGCCTCTTGATCGCTATCCATTGAGGCACTTGATTCTTCTGAATCGGATGATGAGTACGAGATCTTTTTCTTGTCATTCTTCTTTCTTCTTTCAATTTTCTACAACAAGAGCTACACCATTTTCTTTAGTAGACACATTTGCTTGTTCATGAAGTTCAAATTCACAAAATAAATAATCAAACTTTACTAAAAAAAGATCCCTAGAGACTTTATAGGCATCAACCATTGAGGCCCTGATAGATACCATTTTATTGATTATTTTAATTGCTAAAATCCATGTTTGACCCATGTTTTACTTGCTTAACTATGATTTTACCCTAGATTTTAGGATTTCCTCTTATTTTGGACTTAATTGCAAAATTATATATTTTTGGATTATTTGGCCACTAATTTTCTGATATATTTTTATAGGCATGAAAGGATCCTGGACCTAGAGCATATTGGGTCAAACTTGAGTCGGAAGTGAACCGGATCGAATTATCAAGCTTACGATTAATCCGGGCCGTCCGATTCAAGAGCGGCTAGATCTGAGCCATTCGGGATCATCTGAAGCAATCCGAGCTAGGGCTAGGGTTGATCAAGCACCCTGATCAAGATCTGAAGGTTTCATCCCAATCAGATCTCAATCAACCGTTGGATCAAGCTTGGAGGGCTCTTGATCATCCATTCAAAGATTAGGTTGATCTGGACCATCCGTTGCATATCTGGAGGATCCGAGCTACCACAAGGCAGATCCTGACCCCAGATCATCATCATCAAAGTTTGGCTCAAATCAGACCAAGATCAGCCGTTGGATTGAAGTGGATCAATCTGGACCGTCCGTGCTTAATTATTTAAGGAAAAATCGCCGCAGCTTCCCCTTCATCGCGTCTTCGCCGCAACAGTAGATTTCTCAGTTCTTCTTCGTGTTCTTCAGCTTTTTCATCCAATCGAAGGCGTGATCCTCAATCCATCATCAAAGCAAGGGCTAGGTTAGTGAAGAGAATCTCAGTGAGGTTTCAGATTTGATTTTTGCTCAATAGCAAAGTTGCGCGAGGTCTCAGCAGTTTTGCTATCCGACTTCAACGAGCTCAGCTGTGCTCCATCTCCACTGCATCCGAGCTATCCAGAGGGGTTCCCTGGAAGGTTTCGGTCATTCCCTAATCCCAATCGCAAGCCACCACAGCGAGTTTGAAGAATTCGGAAGCAAATTTCAGCTTGAGCAAGAATTGATCCGATTCGGTAGCAGAGATAGTTCCTCGCTGATTTGTTGAGCTTGCGGGTCCGAAGTTCACTCTTGATTGACGACCAAGGAGCTCTTGAGTTGGAGAAGGGTTGAGGAGTAGCTTAGATCCTTAATTTCCAAGTTTTGTAGCTGTAATTGGATTTCTGCACATGTTCTATTTTTGCGGTTTCGTACCAGCAACTTAGTTCTAAGTTCTAATTGTTTAGCTTAATTAGGATTTTAATCTTCGAGTTCAGTGATTTAGGAACTTGTTTAGTGATTAATAGAGTTAAATTTCAGTTCACTTTAGTTTAGTTTGTTGCGTGCCAATTTAGTTTGCTGCGTGCCAATTTAGTTGCTGCTTATCAGAATTTTCAGTTCCATTTCATTAGAGTCTGTTAAGAAATTGCTAGCTAAGTTCCTTGTGTCTAGATTAGTTACTTGCAATCAGTTTGCATTAGCTAACTCATCCTTTGATCTATTGCGAAAAAAATCTGTAGCTAGACTTTTCAATTCTGCATCTGAATTTTCAGCCTTTCGGTTTCTGAATTTGTGCTTTTCAAGTTCTGATTTCAGTTTTACTTCCTTACCTTAATCTTGCTTAGTTCTTTCTTAATACCATTGTTTTCCAATTGAATCACTCAGTTTAAACAATTGAGCTGAAAGTTCACTTATTTCATAAGGTTAGTCATAGTTTTTGGCACAAAGAGTTGTCCCTTGCGTGCCAACTGCCTTGGATCCATTTGCATCGAATTTTAACTTGATTTTGTGGCATAAGATTGTGTTTGAATCAATAAGTTTGAATTTACCTAATTCTGAATTTTGTGGGCAGTGATGGCTTCCAAAAACATTGCATGCTAAATTGATATTTGTTGCTTGTGAAAATTTTGAATTTCTTTTGCATTGATTTGTCTTAGCTTGTTCATTTCCGAAACTTGCCATAACTGCCTCTATATTTCATATTAGTGTTTGTTTGCAATTTGAATTTAGATTTAGTTTTCCAATTCGGTTAAGTTCCTTGTTTGATTTGGTTTACCATTAGTTGAGTTTTTCTTTAGTGCCAACTTCTTGTTTAGTTCATTAGCTTAAGATTCTTACTTCTCCATTGCAATTTCATTTTCGATTATAACCCAAAACCCAATTACTTATTTGAAACCCCAAAAACACAAACGACACATAAACCAAGCTCGAATCAAACACTACAACTAGCCTCGAGAAAAATACGACCTCTGGCCCCTATATTACATTTTCAGATTTTGATTGTAAAAAGGGTTTCCAATTATTCATTCACATTTAAATTTGAGACCCACATTCGTGACACATAGTTTGGGTCTGTCAAATTTTTGGCGCCGTTGCCGGGGAACTACTAGTTGATTTGTTTGATTTTAGCTTGTGCACTCATTTCATATCATTCTTGATTTATTTTTGTGCTTATTGTTATATCTGTGATTTGATTCTATTGGTTTTATCTCTTTATCTACTTTTACTGCGATTTGTTTTGTTTTATGACCAGGTCTTCAGGTGGTGATTTAGAAGAATTTGACCCTGAGATTGAGAGGACTTTCAGAGCCAGGAGGAGCCAGGGCATTCTTTCTGAGACTACAGATATCCCTCCTATTCAGACTATCTTTACTCACTCAGGCAGTGATATGGCAGACCACCAAAGAACCATGAAGGAGCTTGCAGCACCAGATGCTGCATTTCAGTACTCCAGCATAGCTTATCCATAGCTGGGGGGAAATTTTGAGTTAAGATCTGGACTTATTAATTTGCTGCCAAAGTTTCAGGGATTGACTAGAGAGGATCCCAACAGACACCTGCACGAATTCCATGTGGTATGCTCCACTATGAAGCCTCAGGTCATTTCTGAAGAAGACATCAAGCTGAGAGCTTTTCCTTTCACACTGACAGGAGCAGCAAAAGACTGGTTTTATTATCTGCCTACAGGACATGTGTCTAGTTGGATCGCTATGAAGAAGGCATTTTTGGAAAAGTACTTCCCAGCCTCCAGAACAGCTATAATCAGAAAAAGCATCTGTGGAATTCAACAAGTGGTGGGCGAAACACTATATGATTACTGGGAAAGATTTAACAAGTTGTGTTCAAGTTGCCCCCAGCATCAAATCAGCGAGCAATTATTGATTCAATATTTTTATGAGGGACTGCTGCAGATGGACAGAGTTATGATAGATGCTGCAGCTGGAGGGGCTCTAGTGAACAAGACGCCAATGCAAGCTAGGGAGTTAATTTCTAATATGGCTGAGAATTCCCAGCAATTTGGAAGTAGAGCCTTGACCACCAGAGGAGTGGGTGAAGTTCAGGTAGTTCCTACTGATCAAGGGATAAAGAATTCATTGGCAGAGATCACATCACTTATTAAGGAGTTGAAGGTTAATAATGCAAATCAAGGCTCAAATTCTTCAGTACCTCCACAATCTAATCAAGTGGTGAGTGTGTGTGGCATTTGCTCTAGTCAAGAGCACAACTCAGATTCATGCCCCACCCTCCAACAGGACGAGACCATAGCAGCATTAGTAAGAGGACAATTTCAAGCAAGAAACAATCCTTATTCCTCTATTTATAACCCCGGTTGGAGGAATCATCCTAACTTGAGGTACGGGAATGCTTTCTATCAACAAGACCCTCAACCACAGCCCTCACAGCAGCCATTACAGAACTTCCAGCAGCCCCAGCAAACTCAGATTAATCAGCAACCATTTCAGTCATCGAACCAAAATTATCAGCCTCCGTTTCAGCCTAATTCCCAACAATTTCAGCAACAATATCAGCAATTCGAACCTCAATTCCAGCAATACAATCAAGGGCAGCAAGGTTTTCAATCATTTCCAGCTTTCCAAGCGCAAAACCAACAAAATTTTCAGCCTTCACAGCCCTTGAATCAGAATTTCCAGCCCTACAATCAAGGGTGTCAAAGTCAGAATTTTCAGCCCTCGCCACCTAATTTTCCATTTCAAAATCAAAACCTTCAAGGCTACAATTCCCAGCAAGGTTTCCAAGCAAATCAGCCTTTGAATCAGCCCTATCAACAACCCCAACAACCATGTTTTCAAGGATCACAGCAAGCTCAACAATTTCAGCCTACTTCATCCTTTCAAAATCAGTCAAGGAGCTTTGCTAACCAAGGAGGTTATGGGAGTTCTAGTGGAGGAAATGTGCCCCAACAGAGGGTTGAGGAAATGTTTCAACAAATGATGCAACAACAGCAAGCTTGGCAACAACAACAACAACAAGTTTTACAATAACACCAACAAAACGTTGAGAGGCAAATAGGGCAATTGGCTAGTGGGATCAACCAAAATCAAGCTCAAGGATCAAGTCAACTACCTTCCCAAACTGTTCCTAATCCTAAAGGAAATGTGAGTGCTATAACTTTGAGAAGTGGGAAGGTTACAACATCTCCAAAGAGTCCAAGAGCAGAATTTTCAGAGAACCGGACAGCAACCTCAATTCCGACCCAAAACAGCAATGAAATGACTTCAAATTCAGCTGATTCCACCCCTAGCCCGTTCCCAACCCCTTCCTCAATCAACCCTCCAAATTTGGTGGAAAACGGAGGAGAAATCAGTGCCGAGACGCAAGGGACAGCCACTACTTCGCAGGGGACAGCAGGGCAGAATTCAGCATCTCCACTTCTGGCCAAAGAAGATGATTTTAGGGTTCCTTTACCCTTTCCACAGCAGAGAACACATGCCAAAAAGCAAGTGGAGGAAGAGAAGGCCAAGGAATTCAATGAACTAGTGGAACTTTTCAGTAAGGTAGAGATAAATGTACCTTTGTTGACCATGATAAAGCAAATTCCAAAGTATGCTAAGTTTTTGAAAGATCTTTGTATTCACAAAAAGAAACTTAAGGAAAATGAGTTGGTCAGCTTTGGGAAGAATATCTCAGCACTTATCCACACTATTCCTCAAAAATGTGAAGACCCAGGGGTATTTACTGTTTCTTGAGAGATAGGGAGCACCATATTCCATGATGCTATGCTTGATTTAGGAGCTTCCATAAATGTGATGCCCAGGTCAGTGTTTCAGATGCTTGGCATAGGCCCTTTACAGCCCACTGGTGTGGTGATACAGCTAGCAGACAGGAGTCAGACCCACCCAGCAGGTATGATTGAAGATGTTTTGGTGAAGGTAAAGGAGCTAATATTTCCTGCTGATTTCTATATTTTGGATATGGAGGGAGATTACTTGGCACACCATTCTCCACTTATCTTGGGCAGACCGTTTCTGAAGACTGCTAGAACCAAGATTTATGTATATGCCGGTACACTTTCTATGGAGATTGGAGACACGGTTGTACAGTTCAGCCTTTTTGACGCTATGAAGCATCCGAGAGAGGACCATTCCATCATGAGCATTGATATTCTTGATGAGCTGGCGCAGGCAGAGTTAGAGGCTGAGGGATTTCTAGAGGATTTTTCTGGAGGAGCTATTGATTCAGAGGAGGCTAAGAAAATACTTACTGCCGAGACTGAGGATTTTTCAGATGGCATTTCAGATGCATTTCCAGTTGGAGAGGTTTTTCTAGGTGTAGGGGATTGCACAGAGCCCCAAGGATCACCTATTTTTCTTGATATTCAAAGTGTAGGGGATTGCACTAAGCCACAGGGACCACTTATTTCTACTGAAGAAGACCAGTGTGAACTGAAGCCATTACCAGGCCATTTGAAGTATGCATACCTAGGAGAGGAGCAGACTTTCCCTGTGATTATTGCACAGCATTTGGAGTCAGAACAAGAAGAGAAATTACTGCAAGTCCTGAGGCACTACAAAAAGGCAATAGGGTAGACTTTATCAGATATACCAGGTATCAGCCCAGCTATCTGCATGCACAGGATATTTTTGGAAGATAATGTCAAACCTGTGAGGCAACCACAAAGGAGACTTAACCCACTTATTTTGGATGTTGTAAAGAAAGAGGTGACTCGACTTCTACAGGCAGGTATCATTTACCCTATTTCTGACAGTCAGTGGGTCAGTCCTATTCATGTGGTGCCCAAGAAATCTGGAGTGACCGTGGTGGCGGATGAAAGCAATGAACTAGTGCCCACCAGAGTCAAGAATTCCTGGAGAGTCTGCATTGATTACAGGAAGCTCAACAAGGATACAAGGAAAGATCACTTCCCTTTACCCTTCATTGATCAAATGCTTGAGAGACTGGCAGGGAAGTCGCACTATTATTTTTTTGGATGGATTTTTAGGCTATTTTCAGATTTGCATAGATCCAGAGGACCAGGAGAAGACCACCTTCACTTGCCCCTTTGGTACATTTGCCTACAGACGTATGCCCTTCGGACTCTGCAACGCACCCGGTACCTTTCAGAGATGTATGGTGAGTATATTTGGTGAGTTGCTAGAGGACTGTATGGAGGTATTCATGGATGATTTTTCAGTTTATGGCACGTCTTTCGATTTATGCTTAAATAACTTGTCTAGGGTTTTACATCGTTGCATTGAAACTAACCTTGTTCTTAATTTTGAGAAATGCCACTTTATGGTAGAGCACGGGATAGTACTTGGACACATAGTCTCTCAAAAAGGTATTGAGGTAGATCCTGCTAAAATCAGTGTTATTTCTTCTTTATCTTACCCCGTATGCGTACGGGATGTTCGCGCTTTTCTTGGACATGCAGGATTTTACCGCAGATTTATTAGAGATTTCAGCTTGATTGCTCGACCCTTGACACGACTTCTGCAGAAGGATGTTGAGTTTCACTTTGATGAAAAATGCAAAGAAGCTTTTCATAGACTCAGGGAGGCTCTTACCTCAGCCCCTATTATTACATCACCTGACTGGACTTTACCGTTTGAATTAATGTGTGATGCTTCTAATTTTGCAGTGGGAGCTGTTTTAGCACAGAGGGTTGATGGAGCACCACATGTCATTTGCTACGCCTCAAAAACCCTAGATGTCGCCCAAGCAAATTACACCACGACTGAAAAGGAGCTTCTTGCCATTATTTTTGCTTTAGATAGATTCAGATCTTATTTATTATGCTCACATGTGATTATTTTTTCTGATCATGCAGCTCTCAAATACTTATTGAAGAAGCCTGATGCAAAACCCAGATTGATCAGATGGATGCTCCTACTCCAAGAATTCGACTTGGAGATCAGAGATAGAAGTGGAAGAGAGAATTTAGTTGCAGATCATTTGAGTAGACTTGAAGGAGATGGATCTCCTACCACCATAGATGACGATTTCAGAGATGAGCACTTGATTTCAGTGCATGGTGAGACACCGTGGTATGCAGACCTAGTTAACTTTTTAGTTGCACATGTATTTCCCACTCAATTTTCTAAGGCTCAAAAAGATAAATTAAAAAGTGATGCAAAGTTTTATGTGTGGGATGATCCTTATCTGTGGAAATTTTGTAATGACCAAATAATTAGGAGATGCATACCCGATCATGAGTTTACTTCTGTCCTTACTTTTTGTCATTCATCAGCTTGTGGGGGGCATTTTGGACCCCAGAGGACTGCTAGGAAAGTATTAGAGTGTGGTTTATACTGGCCCACCCTTTTCCATGATTCACATGTTTTTTATAAAAATTGTGATAGATGTCAGCGAACTGGGAACATAGGAGCGAGACATGAGATGCCCCAACATGCTATACTTTATTGTGAGATTTTTGATGTTTGGGGGATAGATTTTATGGGACCTTTTCCTGCATCTTATGGTTATCTGTATATTTTACTTGCTGTGGATTATGTTTCGAAATGGGTGGAGGCCATTCCCTCCAAGACTGATGATTCTTCTGTTGTTTGTAGTTTTGTTAGGTCACACATTTTCTGCAGGTTTGGAATTCCAAAAGCAATAATCAGTGACCAAGGATCTCATTTCTGCAACAAACACATGAAGGCACTGCTGAGCAAATATGGGGTGGTTCATAAAGTTTCTACATCATATCATCCCCAAACAAATGGACAGGATGAGATTTCAAACAGAGAGATAAAATCCATTCTAGAGAAGACAGTTGGGCCCACTAGAAAAGACTGGAGCAAGAGGCTAGATGACGCACTCTGGGCCTACAGGACAGCATATAAGACACCGATTGACATGTCGCCCTACCGCCTGGTTTATGGTAAGGCTTGTCACCTCCCCGTGGAAATAGAGCACAAGGCATATTGAGCGGTGAAAGCTTGCAATTTCGATGCTACCAAGGCGGGAGAAGAAAGAAAATTGCATCTTCAAGAACTTGAAGAAATCCGGCTAGAGGCATTCGAAAATTCAAGGATTTACAAAGAAAAGACCAAGAATTTCCATGATAAACACATTGTGAAGAAAGACTTCAAAATCGGTGACAAGGTTTTATTGTATAAATCAAGGCTCAAATTGATAAGAGGTAAGTTGAGATCAAGGTGGGAAGGTCCATTCATTATAACTGACATTTTTCCCTATGGAGTTGTTGAAATTAGGGACGAAGCTAATGGAATTGTGTGGAAAGTAAATGGACACCGGCTCAAGAAGTATTTTGAAGAACTAAAGGAGCTAGAGGTGGAGGATGTGTACATTGAGGACGCCATCTACCCAACTTAAGGGGGGTTCACTTTCTCTACATTTACATTCCATTGTACATATCATTTTTCATAGTGCTAGGAATAAATTTTTTCTCTTTTTGGAGTAAATAGTTGATAATAAATTTTTAGGAATAACATGAATAAAATCATTGTAAATACCATGCTTGTTTTTAACACTTTTTGCATCTTAGGAATAAATGTATCCCTCTAGGTTATCTCCATGTCATTTTAGATCTTTTGAAAATAAATTAAATTTGGTTGTCAAAACTTAGGGTTTGAGCTAATGGATGAATTCTTGGATGCTTGAGTACTATTTAGCTTTAGATTCTTAATTGAAGATTGAGATGAATTATTTTTACCTAGTGAGATTTAGCCTTATTTGTGATACACATATGTTATTGGCTCTAGAACTTGCCTAGGTTCTTCAAAATCATATTTCAATGATTGGATCACATCTATAGAGACTAATCACTTTGTTACCTTTCCATATAATTTTGGCAAAATCATGTCTATTTATTTTTTTTCCTTATTCCTACTCTTAACCCCAATTTTCTATGGGCTTGTTTGTTTGGAATGTTTCTAATGCTATTTTGCCCGAGACGGACAAAGATTTAAGTGTGGGGAGTGATTGTATTTGGATGAATTTTCATCAAGGAAAATTTCAGTTGAAAAAAAAAATGCCAAGTGAGTGAGTTGAATCGAAAAATGAGCAAGAGATGAAAGTGGAGGCAAGTTCTCTTTATTGTGAAGATCCGCACATGCCATTGGATGTGAAAAAGAAAAAGTCAAATCATTATGAAGAAAACTGTGACAGTTGATTGCAAAGAATTCGGAAGAATTGCTGATGAAACTACAGAAATGCTAGCAGTTTGGAATCTGATGAAAAACAGAGAAAGGAACAAGTTGAAGTGAAGCTGGAACAAAGTCGAGTTCAAGTGCAGAGTAGAAGAGAAAAAATTGCAAGGTGAAGTTGAACAAATCTGAACAAAGGCTGAAAAGAAGCTGAAAGGAGTACCGAATCTGAGCTTGAAGTGCTGAAAATCTATGCATTGCTGAGGCTGGAATCAAAGTTACTGATTTGATATGGAATGGAATGGAATTGCAGCTGGACAAATCTGAGTTCAAGGAGAATATGTGCAGAAATTTTCATACAAGCAGATTTTGCACAAGTTTGTAGCAACTTGGGGCTGGATTTAATTTTTCAAGGCTGTAAAATAAGAAATGAAGCACACTAATGAAGTGAAAGGAAAGGAAATGCAAGAAATGTAGCTGTATAATCTGATGAAGCTGAGTGAAGACTGATCAAAAGCTGAAACTGCCCAAATTTCAACTGCAGTCCAATTGTAGCTGCCGAGTACTACATCTGATGAATCAAGATATTAAGTGTAAATTGTATCTGAAGTTGAAGGTGCACATTCAATTTCGGATCTAAGAAAAACAAATGGCTGCTAGAAGTTAGAAGTGGAGCAGAATTGGAAAGAAGTTGGCTGAAATTGAACTTTGTGGGCAGAATTTTCGAGTGGACTGCATCTGCTGTTCTTGAAGCTCACGGCAAGGCTGAGTTGAAGTTGACTCTGATCAGAATTCAAGTACATAGTGACTGAACCAGCAGCTGGCCTAAAGAAAAAAAAATTAGTAAAGAACAAAGAAGAAGAAAATCTGTAATTAGTATTTGGAGCTGCCATTTCTTTGTGCCAAATGTGATGATCAATCTACTTGAAGAACTTGAGGAGGGAGTTGATCAGATTTGAAGGCTGAAAAGATGAAGTAGAAAACTATGAAGAGTTGAGCTGAAAATGCAGCTGAAGTAGCATGTGCAGTTTGTATCAAGAATGAAGCTGAAGTTGTTTTTCTAGACTATGAAGCAGAAAACTAAGTTCCTGAATTGATCAGATTTGTATCAAGAATATCCACTGCTGATCGAAGGAGAAAGAAATGTGGTTGTTCAGGGAAGTGCAGGGACCAAGAAATCAGATGAATTGCAGTGGGAAAAATGCAGTTTGTATCAATCTGAGCTGGAAAATCTGAGTTGGGAAATCTGAAGCTTAAGCAGAATTCTGAGCTGATCAAGAAATAAAAATTCGGAAACCCTGCTAGAAGAAGAACTGCAACTGTATAGAATTGAGAGTTGAATAGAAGCATGGCAAGAAGCAAAAAGAAAATTTCTGAAATGTTTGTGCCAAAGGGAGAGCTTGTAATCTGCTGGGGATTGACTTGTAGCTACTGAAATAATGTGAATTGAATGCAAGGGAAGCTGCAAAGTGCTGAAAAAGTTGTGAAGAGTTGTTGTGGAATCTGCAAGAAGAAAAAAAAATTTCAGAAGGTTGCATTCCATTAAAGCAGTTTAGGCACGAGTGTATATCAACTTGAGCTGAATTGAGTTCTCTAGGAGCTGTGAATCAAGGAATGAAGCACACAAAGGTGTCACAAAGTTTGAGAGAGCAACCACTGCTGTTCAAAACAGAAGAAAATTTCAGCTAGGAAGAAAAAAAATAAGGAAGAAAACAAAAGAGATAAAAGGGCACACAAGGGAGTTTCGGCCCCATGAACTTAGTGGAATGCTTCTCATCTGAATTACATCTTTGTTCCACTATCTTTTTGACTCCACTAGAGGAAAAGAAAGCAGAAAATGAATTCAGTAGCTGACCACGAGAAAGAGAAAAGAAAAGGAAAAATTGGCACGCAAATGGAAAAATTGGCACAAAAGGACTAGTGGGGACTTTTTATCAAATTCTTAAAGGGCAATGCCATAGTTTGACTCCATCACACTTTTGATATTACTAGAGGAATGACAAGAGGGGCAAAGCACATGGAAACATTTTTGAGCACTCTAGTCTTCCACTTTTCACATTTTTCCATTTCCTAGATTTTTGCTCCATTTCTTATTATTTCCATGTTTTCACTTGTTTTTATAGATATTGATCCCAATCATGAATAATGGTGGAGAGTAAATAATAAGCAAGCTTATGGTAGTGCAAGAAGCATGTGTGTTTGAGTGAGCTCCACTTCCATCATCTATTTAGAACTTGAGAGAGCCACGAAAATTTTCCTTGAAAGGCTATGAGTTAGATTCATCTCAATGACTCATGAGGGATGAAAAGGCTAAGTTGTTGATTTAAGGACAAGATACTAATCCATAGGGCTTAGATTTATGAGAATTGACAACCTTAGGTAATTTCTTTTCATTTGCTTCTAATTATACTTAAGAAAATCTAGGGGATACATACTTAGTGTTATCGCGAGACGCTCAAGGTTAAGTGTGGGGGAGTTGATAGATACCATTTTATTGATCATTTTAATTGCTAAAATCCATGTTTGACCTATGTTTTTATTGCTTAATTGTGAAATTGCCCTAGGTTTTAGAACTTACTCTTATTTTGGACTTAACTGCAAAAATTACACATATTTGGAATAATTGGCCACTAAATTTTGGATCTATTTTTGTAGGCATCAAAGGTTCAAGGACCTAGGGCATACTGGGTCAAACGTGAGTCGGAAGTGAACCGGATCGAATTATCAAGCTTACGATTAATCCGGGCCGTCCGATTCAAAAGCGGCTAGATCTGAGCCATCCGAGATCATCTGAAGCAATCCGAGCTAGGGCTAGGGTTGATCAAGCACCCTGATCAAGATCTGAAGGTTTCATTCCAATCAGAGCTCAATCAACCCTTGGATCAAGCTTGGAGGGCTCTTGATCATCCATTCAAAGATTAGGTTGATCTGAACCATCCGTTGCATATCTGGAGGATCCGAGCTACAACAAGGTAGATCCTGACCCCAGATCATCATCATCAAAGTTTGGCTCAAATCAGACCAAGATCAGCCGTTGGATTGAAGTGGATCAATATGGACCGTCCGTGCTTAATTAGTTAAGGAAAAAATCGCCGCAGCTTCCCCTTCATCGCGTCTTCGCCGCAACAGTAGATTTCTCAGTTCTTCTTCGTGTTCTTCAGCTTTTTCATCCAATCGAAGGCGTGATCACTCAATCCATCATCAGAGCAAGGGCTAGGTCAGTGAAGAGAGTCTCAGTGAGGTTTCAGATTGAATTTTTTGCTCAATAGCAAATCTGCGCGAGGTCTCGGCAGTTTCGCTATCCGATTTCAGCAAGCTCAGCTGTGCTCCATTTCCACTGCATCCGAGCTGACCAGAGGGGTTCCCTGGAAGGTTTCGGTCATTCCCTAATCAAAATCGCAAGCCACCACAGCGAGTTTGAAGAATTCGGAAGCAAATTTCAGCTTGAGCAAGATTTGCTTTGAATCATTTGCAGAGACGGTTCTTCACTGATTTGTTGAGCTTGCGGGTCCGAAGTTCACTCTTGATTGACGACCAAGGAGCTCTTGAGTTGGAGAAGGGTTGAGGAGTAGCTTAGATCCTTAATTTCCAAGTTTTGTAGCTGTAATTGGATTTCTGCACATATTCTATTTTTGCAGTTTCGTACCAGCAACTTAGTTCTAAGTTCTGAATTGTTTAGCTTAATTAGGATTTTAATCTTTGAGTAAGTAAATTAGGAACTTGTTTAGTGATAGATTGAGTTAAATTTCAGTTTGCTTTAGCTTATATTGTTGCGTGCCATTTTGAAACCTTGCGTATCAGTCCATTACTGAAGTTGCGATTCAGTTTCTGAAATTTTCAATTTGTTTCACTTTCGGTGAGTTAATTCAGTTAGTCTAAGTTTGATTAGATCTTAGCTTCATTTCTGAATCTTGTCTAGCTTGATAAGTCCGAAATTCAGTTTGTTTCCCAGTTAAACCTTGCGTATCAGTTAGCCTTCCTGCAAATTAAGTTTCTGAATTTTGTTTTCTTGAATTGTTGTTTTCGGCTCTCAAAGTTCTTCAATTAGATTTGCTTAGTTCTTTCCTAATAGCCTTGTTTCTCAATTGAATAAATCAGTTTTAAAAAGTTGAGTTGAAAGATCACTTATTTCTTAATTTGGAGCTAGTTTTTGGCACAAAGGAGTTCCCTTGCGTGCCAATTGATTTGCACCTTTTTGCATCCAAAGTTAGCTTGTTTTTGATGGGATAAGATTGTGTTTGAAATCAATAAGTTTGAATTTACCTAATTCTGAATTTTGTGGGCAGTGATTGGCTTCCAAAAACATTGCATGCTAAATAGATATTTGTTGCTTGTGAAAATTTCGAATTTCTTTTGCATTGATTTGCCTTAGCTTGTTCATTTCCGAAACTTGCCATAACTGCCTCTATATTTCAGATTAGTGTTTGTTTGCAATTTGAATTTAGATTTAGTTTTCCAATTCGGTTAAGTTCCTTGTTTGATTTGGTTTACCATTAGTTGAGTTTTTCTTTAGTGCCAACTTCTTGTTTAGTTCATTAGCTTAAGATTCTTACTTCTCCATTGTAATTTCACTTTCGATTATAACCCAAAACCCAACTACTTATTTGAAACCCCAAAAACACAAACGACACATAAACCAAGCTCGAATCAAACACTACAACTAGCCTCGAGAAAAATAAGACCTGTGGCCCCTATATTACATTTTCAGATTTTGATTGTAAAAAGGGTTTCCAGCATTTTATTCATATACATTTAAATTTGAGGCCCACATTCGTGACACATAGTTTGGGCCCGTCAGGGCTCACCTTGGTTTTTCGCTAAGTGTTGACTTAGATCCATAGGTGTTTTCACTGTAGAGAGATTGTACGCATTGAACTTCTTCAACACCAACTCTACATAGTGGGATTGTGTCAAAACTATCCCCTCAGATGTCTTGAGAATTTTAATTCCCAATATAACTTCTGCTCGACCCATATCTTTTATATCGAAATTCTTGGTCAACATTTCCTTTGTATTCATGATTATCTCATGATTACTACCCCATTATAAGCATATCGTCTACGTATAGACAGACGATTATATAGTCTTTAGGTGTGTTTTTGACATAAATGCATTTGTCACATTCAATTATTTTGAACTCGTTTGACAACATTATTTTGTCAAATTTCTTGTGCCATTGTTTAGGTGCTTGTTTATGTTCGTATAACGACTTAACAAGTCGACACACCTTTTCCTCTTTTCCTGGAACTACAAACCCCTCGGATTGCTCCATATAGATTTTTTCTTCCAATTCACCATTTAAGAATGCAGTCTTAATATCCATTTGATGTATTTTAAGGTCATATAATGTAGTGATGGCTATCAGCACTCGTATGGACATAATCCTTGTCACCGGTGAGTAGGTATCGAAGTAATCAATGCCTTCCTTTTGCTTGTATCCTTTAGCTACAAGTCTAGCCTTATACTTGTCAATCGATTCATCAGCTTTATACTTGCGTTTTAGTATCCACTTACATCCTAATGGTTTAGAACCAGAAGAAAGGCCCACTAATTCCCAAGTATGGTTATTTATGATGGACTCGATTTTACTATTGACTGCTTCTTTCCATAATGGGGCGTCGGGACTAGAGAGAGCTTCGTTCAATGTTCTTGGGTCTGTTTCTGACATAAAAGTCATAAAGTTCAGCCCAAACGATTTCTCAACTCTAGCCCGTTTGCTCCGACGTGGCTCTTCGTTTTGATAGTCAATAGTCTTTTTTGGTAACTAAGTTCAGAAACGTCATTGTCTTTAGAGCTTCCGTTGCTATCACTTTGAATGTTTCCCTTCTTATTTGGGAATATACTTTCAAAGAATATTGCATTCCGAGATTCTATGGTCATTCCCACATGAATATTAAGAATGTCTTACTTGTGAACTCTGAAACAATATGCACTACTATTTTGGGCATATCCGACAAATATTGCATCAAACGTTTTAGGTCCGATCTTTATTTGCTTTGGCTTGGGTACTTCGACCTTTGCCAAACACCCCCACACTTTCAAGTATTTGTACAATGGCTCGTGGCCTTTCCATAGTTCGTATGACGTTTTATCGTTCTTCTTGTGAGGGATTTTATTGAGAATGTGATTTACCGATAATATAGCTTCCCCCCACAAGTTCTGGGGAGAGCCTGAATTTATCAACAAGGAATTCATCATTTCCTTTAATGTCCGATTTTTACGTTCGGCAACATCATTCGATTAAGGTGAGTAAGGCGTCGTTGTCTGATGGATAATGCCAGATTCTGAACAAAATTCATCAAACGGTGCACCATATTCTCCACCTCTATCGCTACGAATTATTTTAATTCGTTTATCAAGTTGATTCTCAACTTCTGTTTTATAGATTCTAAAACCTTCTAAGGCTTCGTCTTTACTTCTTAAAAGAAAGACATAACAGAACCTCGTACAATCATCGATAAACGTAATAAAATACTTTTTACCTCCTCTAGTTTGCATGAATTTTAAGTCACATAGATCACTATGTATTAACTCTAAAGGAGTTGTTGACCTTTCCACCGAATGAAAAGGTAGTCTCGTCTTTTTTGCTTCTACGCACACTTCACATTTGTGTGTTTTGCTAACATTGACGTTTGGTAATAAATTTAATTTGACGAGATGTTTTAAAGTATTATTATTAACATGTCCAAGTCGATAATGTCATAAATTAAAACACTTAACAACATAGCTGGAAGCTTTTATTTTATTACCATCAAATTCATGGTGTACAGTCATTACAACCATCTTGAACAGACTCTGTTCTAAGTACCCTTTACCTACGAATACACCATTCTTCGTAAGTACAAAGTTGTTTGACTGGAACACTAGTCTGAAACCGACTTTAATAAGTGTCGATCCAGAAACTAGGTTCTTCCTGATGTCGGGAACATGGATAACATCAATAAGCGTTAGCTCCTTCCCTGATGTCATCTTCAGAACAACTTTTCCAAGTCCGACAATCGGCGAGGTCATGGAATTTCCCATATAGAGTTTCTTCCACTTATCGGAGTATACTTGGAGAACATCATCTTACAGAATAGATATGACGTGTTGCTCCAATATCGATCCACCACTGCTTTGGGTTGTCCACCACCGTGTTTGCTTCAAACACGACCGCAGTGAGATCTAGCTCCATGTCGTCAGAAGTTGCGACCTGGTTCGCAATATCCTTCTGTCCCTTGGTTGGTTTCTTTGGGCGTCTGCAATCTTTGGACATGTGTCCTGGCTTTCCGCAGTTGTAGCACGAGCCCTTGAATTTCTTGCCTTGAGTTTTCTTTTTGAATTACTTCGGCTTCTTGGAGTTTGGCTCAGCTAGGTTAGACATCTCGTCGATAGCCCGCTTCGTTCCTTTAGAGTCGGAGAATCTTCAATTATCCTCCTCTATTCGCAGCCTCAAGATCAGATCGTCAAGCCCCATCTCCTTTTGCTTATGCTTCAAGTAATTTTTGAAATCCTTCCACGACGGGGGGAGTTTCTCAATGACGGGGGGAGTTTCTCAATTACCGCAGTCACTTTGAACGACTCATTCAGCTTCATGCCTTCGGCATCCAGATTATGCAATATCAGTTGCATATCTTGGACTTGAGATTGTTGATGCAGTCTGGCCCTGATTGCTGTTTTGGTGTTGACAACGATTTTAGTTTAGGAGGATGATTATGATGATTGTGATTAAGTCCTGATCGAGGATTAGGCATGATATAGAAAATCCTAACCTGGGAGGTTAGGTGTGATGATTATGATGATTATGATCAAGTCCTGATCGAGGATCAGGCATGTGTTGGAAAATCCTAACCTGGGAGGTTAGGTGTGGAAAATCCTAGCTTGGAGGGCTAGGTGTTGGAAAAGTCCTAATTCGGAAGGGTTGGGTGAAAAGTCCTAGCTTGGAGGGCTAGGTGAAAAGTCCTAGCTTGGAGGGCTAGGTGAAAAGTCCTAACTTGGAGGGTTAGGTGCAAATTCCCATCCTAGAGAATTAGGTGAAAAAGTCCTGGCTTGGAGGGTCAGGTGCCTAGCTTGGAGGGCTAGGCTGGATGATGTTCTAACTCGGAAGAGTTGGGTGAAAAGTCCTAGCTTGGAGGGCTAGGTGAAAAGTCCTAGCTTGGAGGGCTAGGTGAAAAGTCCTAACTTGGAGGGTTAGGTGCAAATTCCCAACTTGGAGAGTTAGATGGAAAAATCCTTAGCTTTGAGGGCTAAGGTGGATGAATTCCTAGCTTGGAAGGCTAGGGTTGAGTCACTGGATCGGTCTGGTGACCGATCAGGGACATTGGCAAGCTGCTCCTTAGTGGATCGGTCTGGTGACCGATCCAGCTATGTCTGATCGGACTGGTGACCGATCAGGGAGCGCGCAGTGAGATTGGGAATCTACTGTGTGGCTCCTGATCGGACCGGTGATCGATCAGGGAGCAGGCTGCTTCCTTGCTGTCTTGCTCTTGATCAGTCTGGTGACCGATCAGGGAGCAAACGGTGAGTGAGTTCCCTTGCTAATCAAAGTCTTGGATCGATCCAGTGGATCCAGTGACCGATCCAGGGATCTTGGATCTGATTAAAAAACTACTGTTCATATGCCCTGATCGGACTGGGTGACCGATCAGGACTCACTCTGATCGGTCTGATGACCGATCAGGCTTCACCCTGATCGGTCTGGTGACCGATCAGGTGTGTATAGCTGCGAGAGCTGGGAATCCCAACGAAGCAGTGGATCGATCTGGTGACCGATCCACACACCCTGGATCGGTCTGGTGACCGATCACTTTAATTCAAATTTCACTGTCAGACATGGTCAGAGCATTTGATCGTATCTGATTTGCTGATGTATGGCTCTGATACATGATTTACTGGTTGATTTGCTGCTCTAACAGACTGATTAAGGTGCAGGTGACAGGGGAGGATTCAAACACTCAAGGAGAGGTCAACGGTGGCTTTCCTTGGAGCAGGTTTGTCCGTTTTCCCATCTCAGGTTGCAACGGCCGGGCTGAAGACTGGAGCGGAGACTGGAGCGTTACTGAGGGAGCTCAGTGAGTCCAGAGGTAGCTCAGTGGAGGCTGGCGTTGGCAGACGAGTAGCTGGGAGCTACAGAGATGTCGTCACCTGGTGCTGTGTGGAGGAACAAAAGAAGCGGCAGTTGGCTTCGTGGAAGCAAGTCTTGCGAACTGTGTTCTTGCCGTGCTCTGAGTTCTCCACAACCTGCTTGTTGCGTTCTTGAGTTTTCCATCATTCTGAGCAAGCGATTGAGAAGCAATCATCTTTTACTTGAGCCTTGAAGGAGGGAACAAGAAGCTTGGAGTCCGACAGTGGGAAGACACGGGGAAGGGTTCTCGCGTGAGATCGCCACTGGGTGGAGCTCAAGGAAGCTTGCTGTGTTCTTGTCCTTGCCGAGGGTTTTGAGTAAGATCTTTCTTGTAGTTTCATTGAGCTTAAACATTTATATTTGATTGAAACGCTGTGGAGAGGTTTCTCCACCGAGAAGGAGGTTGCTTTATATCCGGTGATCACCGGGGCTTGATCTGCCGACGATCAAGGGATCGCCCACCTTAAGGGCATGCCAAGGAGTAGGGGCAAGTTATCCCCGAACCTTGTAAACCCTCTTGTTAGCGTTCTTGATAGCTGCTGTTGTTAGTTCTTCATCTCTGTTTCTGTTTTCTACATTGTCTGCTATTGCTTTGTTTCTTCCGCTGTGCCGCTGATAGTTTAAGTGCAGAAACCTTGATTAGAATTCAAGTTGCAAGTGTTGGCTATATTCACCCCCCCCCCTCTATAGCCATCTCGTTCCCAACAGAGATGTCACACTTTTGGAATCCACCATTTTGAAATCCAGAAACTGGCCGACAATGAATTTCTTCAAACCGACATTTTTAGTTTTGTATTTCTTCTCTAGTGATTCCCACAGAGATTTTGCCGTCTCTATCAGACAATACACGTTATATAACGTGTTGTCCAATGCATTGAGAATATAATTACGACACAGGAAATCACCGTGCGACCACGCATCGCAAGCAGCCTTACTATTGGAATCTCCTTCCATAGCGACTGGCTGGTCTTCACGCAAAAACCTTACAAGGTTTAGCGTCGTCAGATAAAATATCATCTTCTGCTGCCATCTTTTGAAATAGGCTCCGTTGAATTTCTCCGGCTTCTCTCTGGGTGGAACGGAGGTCGGGACTCCAGGTGAAGCAGTAGTCGGAACGTCGTTGATCATGACCATATCATATTGCACCAATATCGTTTTACAATTGTTTGGCGTTGTCGGTGAGTATTACCGCCAGGGAGGATGCAATCTGATATAATATCGTCGAGGCTAGTGTTCAACACTATCTCCGTAAAACGATATTGCTCCGCTCAGGTGCTTACGGATAGCAGCAATTCGTTTCCAAGATACAACGACGATGTCTCGGAATAGTAGCACTTCAAATTCCAAGACCTGTGAACCCTCTCGTGGGTTTTTTGGACTTCAGATGCAGAAGATGGAATGGATGCAAGGTTGATTAGGCTTGAGTGAGTTTGAATGATTTTAGTTATTTCTTTCCATCATCTAAGGGTCTTATTTATACTAGGTGAAGAGGTGAAACCCTTTGACCAGATCTCTTAATCTCAGCTCTAGATCTGGAGGATTGTAACCTTTCAGCCCTCCTTTGATCTCAGCCGCTAGATCAACTTTCATCACCAATGGTCCGATCATGATTATTCGTGATCAATGCTCCAGATCGCGTCACTTGCGATCCATCACCCTCTTCGATCCAACGGTGGTCATCCGTTTGCCAAGTTAGCAACTAATCATCCCTCTCTGTCCAACTGAGAGTGCCACGTATGCATGCCACATCATCCAAGGGCCACGTAGGTATAGCCACGTAACCCAGAGCATGAATTTAAGCTCCTCATCATGTAGGTATAGCTACGTCACCCATATGCATGCCACATCACCCAAGTGCAAAGTGCGCCAACAAAGCGCTAATTGCGCGCGTGTGTGCGTGGAGGGTGTGCGGGTGGCGGGCTCGCAAGTGCGAGCACCTGCTCGCCCCTTGGATGAGTGCATCTGTGCTATTTATGTTAACTCAATTAACACAACAACGCATATAAGGAAGTAAATTCTCTCTGGAATTTCCAATGTAGGACTATTTTCCCCCTATTTCCTTTTTGTAACATTTTGAGCTGACTTTAACAATTAATTTCTCATTCACCGGTAATCAGTTTTGAGCAAATTAATAGTCTAAATGCATCTACTCGAAACGTAGATTTCGATTTTGAAATCAATTTAGACTTTCATCAATTGATAACACCTCGATTTTCTCTTGTAAAATCGTAAATCGTATTGATCTTTTAAGACCCAATATCCAACAATTATTATGAGATTTAGGAGTTAATTTCTGACTAATAATTAAGTTTCTATACTTTCCAATATATTAATCATTGTTCAGGTTAACTGTGAATTACACCTCTTCACATAATTTAAAGATGGGATGTGAGAGATTTAAAATAAACGATATCACTTATAAGAAATCAAACTAACATAATGATATTATCATTATCATGAAATTAATATTAAGATGGTGATGATTTCATAAAACAGTATCAAAATAATTTTTTATTTTCAAGTATTTAATTTTTAGTTTTTAATTCTTTCTTTTTTTTACTTTTTTCTCTTATTATCTACTAAAAAGATAAAATAATAAAACCATTATATATTTTTACTTTTATTAATGTTTCTTTAATTTTATAATTTTTTATTAACCATCCATTCAATATATTAATCATTATTCGGGTTAACTGTGAATTACGGCTGCGTTTGGTAGGGTGTAATCCACCCTGTAATGTAATCGAGATTACATTACAAGTTGGATTCCTTTGTTTGGAATCACTTTAAGATTGTAATGTAATGTAATCTCGATTACAAAAGAGGTTGATGATTTGTAATCTGGATTACAAACCAAAACCTCCGTAATCTGGATTACATTACAGCTTATAAAGTCGTCGGTCGGGCGGCGACAGTCGTCGGTCGGGCGGTGACAGTCGTTGGCCGCCGGCGACCATCGTCGCCGGTCGGCCGCCGGCGACCTTCGCCGCCGGCCGGCCGCCGGCGACCTTCGCCGCCGGCCGGCCGCCGGCGACCGCCGCCGTCGGCCGGCCGCCGGCGACCACCGCCGCCAGCCGGTCGCCGGCGCCGGCCGTCGGCCGCCGACGACCGCCACCGACCGGCGGTGGTTGCCGGCGCCGGTCGTCGGCCGTCGACGACCGCCGCCGCCACCGACCGCGGTGGCCGGCAGCGGTGGCCGGCGTTCACCGGCCGGTCAATGGTCACCGGCCGCCCGGCGACGGTCGTCGGTCGTCAATCTTGATTACATTACAGGATGGATTGCCCCTCACCAAACAAAAGAATCCAACTTGTAATGGTTATTAAAGATTACATACAACTCATTATCAAACATAACAATGTAATCAAGATTACATTACATTACATTACAAACTTGATTACATTACAGATCGAATTACATTACCCCCTACCAAACGTAGCCTACATCGCTTCGCATAATTTAAAGATGGGATGTGAGACATTTAAAATAAACGATATCACTTATAAGAAATCAAACTAACATATATTGTCATTATCATGAAATTAATATTAAGATGGTGATGATTTCATAAAAAAGTATCAAAATAATTTTTTTATTTTCAATTATTTAATTTTTAGTTTTTAATTCTTTCTTTTTTAATTTTGTTTTAATTTATTCTGTTATTATCTACTAAGAAAATAAAATAGTAAATCTATTATATATTTTTATTTTTATTAATGTTTCTTTAATATTATAATTTTTTATTAACCTTCTTTTATATTTTATATTTTTTAAAAAATATTAAAATTCTAAAATAAAAAAATGAATAAATTTAGGAGGAGAAATGTAAATTTTTTTTTAAAAAAGGAATTGTTCTTGGATCAAAGTCAACCGGTTTGATTAAATTTGGATTATGAACTTGAGTTTTAATATTTAAATAATATAGGAGAAAGATATAAATATGTCAAAATTAATCAAATACTTGATGAAGTGAAGTCTTAATTTGAAACTAGATAGTAGAAATCCTAGTGATTTTAGACAATGAAGACCTAATTGGAATAAGATAGTGAAAGTCCTAGTGGAGCCATGAAGACCTAATTGAGAACTAGGCAATGGAAGTTCTAACAGGGTAGGTGGTTGAATTCTTAATTGGGAATTAGACAATGAAAAATCTTAATTGGAAATTAGGCAATGGAAGTCCTAGCAGAGCTAAACGGTTGAAAACTTAGTTGGGAATTAGATAACGGAAGTCCTAATAGAGCTAGGCAGTAGGGATGACAATGAGTCAGGTTCGGGTCGGATTTTATATCCTCCACCCCATAATAATCAGGTATCGGATATCCATCTAAATACACATACTCATTAAGGAATCAGATATCTTGTATGCTAATAATTTTTTCTTTCGATCCAACTATACCATTCAGCAAAAGTATATTAGATTTAACATTATATTTAAAAATATATATCTATAATTTTAAAAATAGATTAAATATCTATATAATCTATTTCTAACATCAGCATAAATAGTTAGTGGGCTTTTTGAGGTATATAGATATATATATTTATTAGCCGGGTAATCGGGTCGGATATTGGGTATCAGTGGTCCCTTTATACCCTCCTCTACTCATGTCAGATATCAGATCGTCTACCAAATTCAGAGGAAATTACCATCCCTACTAGGCAGTCGAAGATGTACGTAGTTGGGAACTAGGCAATGGAAAGTCCTAGCGGGGCTAAACGGTGGAAGACCTAGTTAGGAATTATGCAATGGAAAGTCTTAGCAGGACTAGGCAGTGGAAGACCTAGTTGGTTAAAGGTTGATCGTACACTTGGTGATTGAAAGTCCAATGGAAAATTAACAAAGGAAAGTCCAAGTGAGTCAAAAGTTGACTGGGTACTTAGTGAAAAAACCTTGGTAGGGTAAGGTTAAAACATGACACAGTCAGTATGTCCACCCTCCCCACGCGCTAGCCACAGTATCTGGGCTAGTAGTCCTCATGATTTACCTCCTCTGTGTTGGCCCTGAGACGGGTTGGCGAGGGCGAGCGAATCACCTTTTGCCATCCTAGCAAGGTAAGGCAGACAGGATATTAGGCAACAAGAAGTCCCAACAAGTCACGGATGACTTAAGGGTTGGGCAATCGATTAGCTGAGGCCAATTGATTAGGTTGATTGTCTAACCGATTAGAAGCTTAATTCGTAAAAACAGAAAGAACCAGAATCAATTAGGGTAATCGATTTCGACATTCCTAATTGATTAGGGAAATCGATTAGCTGAGTTTTTTGCGAAGCGCAGTAAGGCTCAAAATCGATTGATCAATTGATTAAGCCTTGGTTAATCGATTAGGGTAATCAATTTAAGGATCTTTTCATGAGAGTACAGAACATGCTGGAATCAATTGGGTAGTCGATTAATGCTATGTTAATCGATTTGAATCTATTATTGAAAGAATAAAAAATTTCAGGATAGATTATGCGATCGATTAGAAGCTGCTGAATCGATTGGTATGACTCATCAATCGATTAGCCAGGCGAGAAAGAGTCATTATGTAGGTTTTGAATGATCAAGCTAACGTGACAATTGATTAGGATAAGGTCAATAGATTAGAAGACATCAAAAGAACCCTAGAAAATTATGTTCGTGAAGATTTGAAGCAAGGCTTGCTTACGAAAGTTCGCGCCAATTCTTGGGTATTTGGTAAGGATGGAAATAGGTCAGGCGGCCTGTCAGGGGCCTATGACCTGGCCTGACCTGTTTAAAAATAAAATAATAATTAGGCCCATTTGAAAGCTTATTTTTCTTATCAAGCCAGACTCAGGCTTAATATAAAGATTATGAAGCCTGACAGGTCGGCCTGGGCCTGTAAAAATTATATTATATTAATTGTTAAAATAAAGATTCAAACCTTGGACTTCTGTTAAGCAAGACCTTATCTACCACTCTACTTGCCAATACACCATAATTCTCTTTTAACTATAACATACAAATAAAATTACTAACTTTGTAAACAGACTTTGTAAATTACAGACTTTGTAAACAGGCCGCAGGCCAGACCAGGCTTAGGCTAAGAACAAAGCCTATAACAGGTCACAGGTCATGCTCAGGCCAGTTTGTTATTATACAGGCCTTGCCTATTAAGGTAGAATCCTGGCCTGGCCTGGCCTGGCCTGTTTCCATCCCTAGTATTTGGAGAAGTGTTGTTGCATTTTTCACTACTAAGAGGCAATCTAAAGTAAGAAAAGATCAAGTAAAGTAAAGTTCATGTTATAAGGTCGTTTTCAATTTCCTTTGTAACCTAATTTGCATTTTTTGGTTGTAATTCTTGTATTTGAGCTTGTATGAGACTTCTCCACCTCTTAGAAGAAGGATTTCATAGTGCATCTATGCGAGAGGGACGGATCCTTGGATTAGTCACCTCAAGGAAGTAGATACTAAGTAAATCAATGGCGTTAGCATTTTGGTGATTCTTCGTTTCAAGATATCCACTACCAATCAAGTTCAAAGAAGCGAATGTGTTGGTGCAGTCGGCACTAGTAGTTAAACTTAGATTTTGATATATGACAAAATGGTTAAGGTTAGATGATGTATTTTCTAATTTGTTTACCATGTGTGCAGGATTGAAAGACTTGTTAGGACTTGATAGTAGGTTGAAGTCTAGTTAGGTCTTCCAGACCTCATAATTGACAAGAAGTCCAGTTGGGTCCGTGGGATGTGACAACTGGCTGAAACCCAGAGATAAGTTGATATCTGGCAGGAAGTCTAATTGGGTATGTGAGACCTAACAACTGGTTGAAGTCCAAATGGGGCATCTGGCAGGAAGACTTAGTGGGTGAAAGAGTCGAGTAAAGTCTGCAAATGGTAAGTGGAGGTAAGTCACTGGAGGAGAGAATTCCAGTGAGGACGAGTCCAGGTGGGACTGCAAGTGCTAGTCCAACATAGAGCCATTTCGGAAATCTAAGTTGAGACCAAGACTAGATTCTGATCTTGAAAAGACTGGGTCTAATTAACTCACTATGTGTGTGTGTGTTGTGAACTAGGGCAGTCCATATGCCTGGAATCGAGGTTATTGAGTTCTGAACTAGGGTGGTCCAGACGCCTGGAATCGAGGTGCCTCAAAGGGATAGAAGCGCCGAAGAATGGATAAAGCTTCGATGAGCAAACTCTCATATGTTAGCGTTTGAGGCACCTCGAAGCAATATAGGCACCTAGAATGATAGAAGTGTATGGATGCAAATAAGCTACGATAAAGTTGGATTTGGATCAAATTTGTTTAGATAAAGGTGCCTCAATGGAGATAGAGGCTTAGATGAACCTATAAAAGAAAAGCTTGACCAGTATCTTCCTCATAACTTTCACATGAGCTCCGACAATCACTCTGCTACTCTGTCCTCGCATTGTGACTGTACTACTACTCTACTACGCCCAACCGCTACCGGTAGAATGACACCAACACATGAATGCTTCTTGATTTCTATCTTCATGTTGGTAACTAATTTTAATTATTGTGTTCATCTTTCTTATACATGTAAAAGAAAAGTGTAGTGTGTTACAGTTTCCTTATTTTTTGTATTTGATTACTCTACATGGAGTTTATCAGTAGAGAGATTTAACGGATTACCCATTGGAAATGTCCAAAGGACCTAGGTCTTAGAGTAGGAATCGTTGAAGGCTCCTAACCAAATAAAAATATTGGTGTTTGACTTTTTAGTGATTTCTTTTTACATAGTTGTTTTCCCCGCACACTGTTTTCAAAAAGTCGAAATATTTTAAAACTCGCGTGATTCAACCCCCCTCCACCATGTGTATCGATCTTATAGAATGAAACTATTCACCCCTTCTAATTCATACCGATCCCAACAAACCATTGATAAATTATGAAAATATAAGTTAAACAAAAATTGAGTTCACTGAAGTCTGACTAAGGATGAGCAAAAGTTCAGTTAAACCGAACAAACTGATCAAACCAACCAAATTTTTTAAAAAAATAGATTATTTGAATTTTTTTCCTAAAAAATGGTTAATTCAGTTCGAGTTCGGTATTAAAATTTCTTATTCAGTTAACCAAAATAGATAGAATAAATCAATTTTTTTGACCGAATCGAACTTTTAGACCCTAATTTTTAGATCAAAATCGAATTTTTGTTAAACCATTCTAAATTTTTAGACCATAATTAGAAAAATTCAGTTAATCTGATTCTCGATCGAATTAACTGATATTTTATCTATTTGAGTTGTTTGATTTTTATTAAAAATTGAGTTGTTTCGGTTAGTTAAAAAAATAGTTTAGTTTAGTTTTAACCAAATACTCACCTCTAAGTCTTACATGATTCTATTGGTGCAATCTTCGTTAGGTCAAGGTTGACTTAGTTTAACTAGGCTCGGGTGAGCTTGAGTTTCGATGTTTGACAATGATATTTGAACATTGTGAAAGTCAAGTGGGTCAAGGTTGACTGGAGACTTCACTGGTGAAGTCCAGGTGGATCGGGGAGATCGCACGCTGACACGAAAAAAGTCCAAGTGAGACTAGGTGCACATAGTGGGACTAAGTGAAGTCTAGATGGATCGGGGAGATCACATGCTGTCACGGAAAAGTCCTAGTGGGACTAGGTGAAGTCCAGATAGATTAGCAAAATCGCACGCTGGCATGGAAAAAATCCTAGTGGGACTAGGTGGATCGGGGAGATTGCACGTTGGCATAAGAGAAGTCCTAGTTAGTGACTAGGCTAGGAAAAGTCCAAGTCAGTCAAAGGTTTGATCAGATACTTGGTGAGGAAGTCCTAACAAGTCACGATTGACAAGGGATAGATAAGGGAACCCTAGACTTGAGAGCTAAGTATGTTAGGATTGGGCAATTGATTGATCATCAATTGGCCCATTGTCTCGCGAGAACAAAAAGGACCTTAATCGATTGGGTGATCGATTAAGAGGTATGTCAATCGATTAGATAATCGATTTAGCATCTTCTTAATCGATTGTTGAATCAATTAAGGAGGACCGTAATCGATTTGCCAATCGATTACGGCTGTACTGCGCGAGAGCACAAAAAAGTACTGAATCGATTCAGCAATCGTTTAAGATCTTCTTGATCAATTAGCAAATTGATTATGCTTCAAAAACTAGTCATTGAATGACTAGATTTGTCATGGTAATCGATGGGTAATCGATTGGTAACCCTAGGTCGCGCGAGTATATAAGGTTTTCACGCAGATTGAAGCGAGAGCACTTCACACATCTTCCTCTCCTTCAATCGTCATTTCAAGAGAAGTCTTGGAGCATAGTATTACTGCATTTCCAAGGTCCTAGAGGCGATTCCAAGCTAAAAGAAAGCAAGAAAAAAAAGATAGCTTATTTGTATAAATCTTGTAAGATTTCTCTTGTATTTGCTTGTTCTTGGTTGTATTTCTTCTTATAAGCTTGTATGAGACTTCTCCATCTTAACAAAGGTAGATACCAAGTAAAATTTGAGAGTGCGGAAGAGCGGATCCTTGGATTAGTCACCTCAAGAACGTAGATACCAAGTAAAATTTGAGGTGTTAGCATTGCTCAAGTTTCTACTGCGGTAAATCTTCATCGAGAAAAGATTGGAGCTAATCACCCCTCTCTAGCTCGCCTACCAGTCATAACAAGTGATATCAGAGTGAGGTCGCTCTTCTTTGGACTCATCGCCAAGAGAGCAAGAGTTAAAGAAAGAAGAAGTTGAAGAAATCCTAATTTCAAGAAGTTATCATCAAGAGGGTTCAACATCAAAATGGAGTTTGTCTATGATATCCGAGCACCTCCATCATTTGATAAAGTCAATTTCGATCTTTGAAAGATAAAGATTGAAAATTTCTTCATGATGGAGATAGAGCAATGGTTTGCTCTAATAGAGGGTTTTGAGACTCCAATGAATAGCAAGGCGAAGCTCCTCAAGAAAGAGAAATGGAGTAAGGAACAAATCAAGAGATGGGAGGCCAACAATAAAGTAACCAAATTGTTGGTCAATCTATTGCCAAACATCACCTTGGACAAAATTGGATATTATAAAGATGTCAAGGGGCTTTGGAGCAAATTAGAGAAGCATCATGAAGATCCCTCCACATTGCTAAATCAAGATAAATCTGAAGAGGAAGATTCATCAAATGAAGAGGATTCAGAGGTTGAACCATGCTCAACATCTGAGGAGGAAATTGAAGAAGCATTAGCCGAGGAGGAAATTCAAGAGACCTCCACCTCAAGGATTGAGGGAGAGTGAAGCTCATTGACTCCGGAAAAAGAAGCATCTATCTCCGAATCGAGTGAAGAGTCATGTGTCACCCCTACATGCAAAGGTATAACAATTTCAATTTATAAAAATAATGATCATATTATTTGCTTTAAGTGTAGGGAAAAAGAGCACTATAAGAGTAAGTATCTAAAATTGACCAAGAAGAAGAGTCAAGTCACACCCAAAGCCAAAGAAAAATTAGAAGAGGCCAGCCCCATGGTACGAAAGGACAAGAAGCACACAATGTGTTGTTGGGGCAATCGACCCTAATATGATCTGGAGGATCATGGGTTTTGATGTGCGTGGTCGATATGGTTAAGTTAGGGTTTGTTGTTGTTCTAATATGTGTACATGAGTTTGCAGGTTTGCAGGTACACATGGACTTGATTGATGTCTTCAGGTGAAGGGTGGCATGGAGGCAAGCTGGAGGCTTGTGTGCGCACCCGAGGGACCATGGGCAAAGCAGGAACGATGAAGCTGAGGGAAGCGGACTTCGAGGCGTACGTGAAGGGTAGCATGGAGACAAGCTGGAGGCTTGTGTGCGTATCTGAGGGACGGGGGCCAAAGTCGAAGAAGGATTGAAGGCGATGGATCGAGGCTGCTGGAGTAGAGACGATGAGCCGAGGGACGCGAACTTCGAGGCATGCATGAAGGATGACATGGAGGCAAGCCGGGGGCTTGTGTGCGCATCTGAGGGACGGGAGCCGAAGATGAAGAGGGCGTGAAGGCAACAGATCAAGACTGCTCTGGGAGAGTCAACCAGGTCGTGAGGGTCCGAGTGATGAGTGATTGCACTTGGGGACTAAGCCGGGAGGGTTCGAGTGCGGAGAGAAATGTACTCGGGGAGTGTAACCCTAGGCTTAGTAAAGGACCAGTCGACTGCTCTGGGAGCAGTCGACTGGTGATGGCAGTAATGGCTAGCTGATTTGAACGTTGGTTGTAACGGCCGAATCTGAGTGGGACTAGTCGATTACCCCAGGGGTAGTCGACTGGTAGCGGTCAGTTTAGACTCGAGCTCTATTTAAAGGAGCTCGTTTCATGCTACTATCTCTGGGCGAAACTTGCTTGGATAAAGTGAGTTAGTAGCTTGGTGTGCTCAGGTAGTGTCCAAAGCTTGTGGAGAGGTTTCTCCACCCACAAGGAGCTACGAGTTCTAGCCGGAGGTGCTCCGAGGAATCATCCACCGACGGATTAGGGATCGCCCACCTAACGGGCAGCCATGGAGTAGGAGTTTATCTCCGAACCACGTAAATCGTGAGTGTCATCTTTTTGTTAGTTTTATTTTTACTTAGTATATTCCGCTTGCGCACTAACAACGTAGGTAGAAGAATCGAAAAGTGCTATTCACCTCCCCCCTAATGAATCTATCTAGGTTTTTTTCCAATTTGTCAAGTTTTGTTTTCAAACCTTGATTTTCCTTTTCTAACTTCCTAACCTTAGAATCATCATGTCTATTTTGTTCATTCCTAAGTCTACCCATTTTTCTAGGCATATGTCTCCCTTTCTTAAGGTTTATGCCTTGGTCCTTAGTCCTAGAATTCCTAGATTTGTCATGCAACATAGAATTTTTGGTGTTTTGGCACGCAAAAGTGTTTCTATTCCTATCATGATATTTAAAGCTAAAAACACGCATGGGCAAGTAGTTGTTATTAATTCTATCATTCATACAAGCATTTTAAGCATTCATGGAAGAATTTGAAACATAAGTAGAGTTAAAGGTTACCTCTCTTATCTTTGTAGCTCCCCCTTGATATGAGCTCCTCTTCCTTTTTTCTTTCTCCCATCTCCTAAGGTGCTTCATCTTTTTAAGCTCTCCTCTCCTTGGACATTTTGTATGGTAATGCCCTAGCTCCCCGCATGTGAAACATCGAATTCTCCTTCTTTTGTTTTGAGCTTCCTCATTCCTACAACCCATATTAGATTTAAATTGAATGGACCCGGGTTTAGGAATTACCTCCTTTTTACCTAGTGGGCACTTATCCTTGTAGTGCCCCTTTTTGTTGCAACCAAAGCATATGATATGCTCCTTTGATTTAGCCTTGGTGGAGGTTGAAGTCTTTTCTTGCTCTTGTGAGGATGAGGGTCTCTCCTCCCCCTCAACCCTTGGTGTTGATACTTCTTCTTCTTCTTCGGATGAGGTGGATGCTTTTTCACTCAATTCTTCCATCTTCTCCTCTTCTGATGTCGAACTCCTCTCCTCATCCGATTGGTCCTTCTCCTCTTCTTGGACCATTAAGCCCATTTCCTTGGGCTCTTCTTCTTCTTTTACTCGTGTAGGGTTCTCATGAATTTCATGCAATTTGTTCCACAATTCATATGAATTTTGGTATGCCCCTACACAACTCAAAATATTATTAGGTAAAATATTAGTTAATACACTAATTACCTTCTCGTTCGCCCTAGAATAAGCTTGTTACTCTTGAGTCCAATATCTAGGACGAAGCTTCTTGCTGTGCTTGTCCTTTGGAACATCGAAGGGCTCGTTTATCATCATCAAGCACTCCCACTCCATGCCCAACCATGTTTCTATTCTCGCTTTCCAATTGCCGACATCCTCATGGTTGGAGAAACCTCGCCACAATCTCAAGCAAACTCTGAGCATAAAGAGACTACTAACAAGCCTTAACCAAGCTTGTTTCGTCAAGAAAAGAAAGCATGAAACGAGCTCCTTTAAATAGAGCTTGAGTCATTTCAGGCCGCTACCAGTCGACTGCCCCTAGGCCAGTCGACTGGTTCCACTCAGATTCGACCATTACAGTACAACGTTCGAATCTGCCAGCCTGTTCCAACTTACACCAGTCGACTGCCCCTGGGGCAGTCGACTGGTCCGAACCTAAACCTAGGGTTACACTTCACGAAGACATTCCACTCCGCACTTGGTTTAGCCCCTGAGTACAAAAACTCATACTCAGATCCTCACAACCCGGTTGACTCTTTACCAGCAGTCTCGGCTGTTGCCTTCATGCCCTCTTCATCTTCGGCCCTCGCCCCTCGGATGCGCACGCAAGCCTTCATTTGGCCTCCATGCCACCCTTCACGTACGCCTCAAAGTCCACGTCCCTCGGCTCATCGTCCCTGCTATCCAATGGTCCCTCGGATGCTCATGCAAGCCTTCAGCTTGCCTCCATGCCATCCTTCACCCGAAGACATGAACCAAGTCCATGTGTACCTGTACACCTGCACACTCATGTACACATATTAGTCCAACATCAACTCTAACTTAACCATATTGACCGAACACATCAAAACACTATGATCCTCCAGATCATCTCAGGGTCGATTGCCCCAACAATCTCCCCCTTTTTGATGTATAACAATATGTTAAGTTAGGTAAACATAACAACCAATAACAATAACAATAGCAATAGCAATAGCAATTGAAAAACAAAGCATAATAAACAAGAGGCAACCTCCCCCTTAACCTATGTTTTCTCCCATTTTTCAATTTTCATTGACAATCCCAAGTTAAGTTCTCCCAACTTGACACCCAAGTGGCACAAACCAACCAAAGTTATGTTTTAACCCAAACCTAACTTAACACCCAAATTCTCCCCCTTTGACACCATTAAAAAGATTGCCCTAAGCAACCCTACCCCCGGTGCCAAATAGAACTTACCAGATTTCTGAAAAACCCCCTCAGAAATCACAAATTGACAATCTGTCCACACTACCAGTTGACTGCCCCCAGGGCAGTCGACTGATACGCCAATTTCTGAATTTCCAATTGAAATTCAGAAACGCGTACAAAATTCCAGAAAATTCGGAAAAATGAAAAATTTTGCAAGCACATTTGTTAGAGTATTCCCTACCCTAGAAAAATATTTTTTCATGAAAAACATCAACCGTGCTTGACTTTTGGTACAAACCCAAAAATCTTCAAATGTTGTCATTTTTGTATCAACTTTCAAACCTATATATGATTTCTTATGTTTCCCAATTCCATTGACCTTAGTTTTTCATATAAAATGGTTTTCAAACCTCCCCTTTTCATATAGATATTTTTATTTTGACAAAAACTCCCCCTCTTTACCTCTTATCCCTAGATAATCATGAACCCCCCCTTATGCCTTTATTTAGAAACATTTGATCATCCAATAACAACTAATAAATATAGACAAAATAACCAATATAAGATTTCAAGATATATCATGAAAACATAGATAAAGATCTGTAACTTAAAAACCATATCATATCATCCATTAGCACTTAAAGAATTTTCAAACAATACTCAAATCATACCCTAAGAGTAATCATCAAGTCATGACAAAATTATTCATAACATAATATAAAAGGAAATGTATCATACATGGAAACGTAAAGAGAGTCATGAAATAAAACATGAGAAAGTAGCAGGGGCCAAAGCCCTGAAGTCATCCAAATAATACAAATTCAGAATAAGAAGTGTTTGAGAGATATAATAATACATCAAATAACAACACTCTCAACACTAAACTGCTCTAAAAGCTGCATCATCCCATCAGATCATGTCGTCGTCGCCTGGAGGAGGAGGAGGAGGAGGGGCCTGATATGAGAGATGCATCTGCCGTAGCATCTCGTACATCTCATCCTGTCGACTCCGGATCCCCTGGAACTCCCCCTGAACGATCGCCTGGAAGCCGAGCTGCTGCTGCTGATAGACCTGAGGATCATCTCAGAGGCCGTGAACCTCCGACAGGAGCTGAGTAAACTGCTCGTGTGTAACTCCTGCAGCAGGCTCCTCATCCGAGCTGGACGACTCCCATGCCGACTCTCAATACCTGCCAAGGACAATTGGTGTGTGCCAATTTGGTTATAGTCCTTGGACAGGTGCCTGACCTGACCGCTGGTGACATGGATACCAAACTGTAGCTGGAAGAACTCGGTCAGAACGTGACAGAATGACATATATATTTTCCCATTGACACTTTGGGAAAAATGGCAGATGGAGGTAAATACATGGAGGGAGACATCTATATCCAACCTCCTCTCTAGGGCATACATCATCACTAAATGAGGCAATCGGATCCTTGCCCTTCCCTTGGTCATGATGGGTAGAAGACATTCCAACACAATCTTATACAGCACATGGCTGAAGGGACTCATAGGCTTTGTATCAAAAATGCGCTCAGACTCATGCCTATGCCTCATAAAATAATGCAAATGAATTTGGTCGATGGTAACGTCAGGGAACTCAAAAGGCTCAACAACATTAGAAAAATAGGTGTTTACATTATTGGATGCCCGACACTCTAGAAAACTGGCTAAAACCATAGCTGAAAAAGGAATGGTGACTCCAGCTATTCTTGACTCATAAAGGTTATTGTCAGAGTCAATGCATGTCAAATTGTCATAGAATTCCTTGCATAAGTCAACATCAACATCATGTTGACAGTATACTAGCTGTTCTATCCCAAAATGGTTAATCATCTCAGTGATTTGGGGTGACTTCTCTTGAAAGTAGGTCTTATTCAAGTACCTACAATTCATTACCACAAATTCATTTTCCTCAAATCTCTTTTTACATTCTAAAGACCTAAATCTAGACTCTCCTGGGGTTTGCTAACCCTGACGGGATGAACCTTCACCCCTTGGCCTCTTAGAAACAGCCATAATATCCATATACATGCATGCATACCAAGATACCCCCCCCCAAAGGAAAAATAACAAAAAACATGCACAAAATACCACATTAGTTCCAAAACAAGGTTTAAATGAGAATATGAACCTTAAATAATGATATCTTTTTTCTAATCTCTTCATGATGATGATATGGAGAGATCGACTTGAAGAGGTGAGTTTTTACTAACCCTAGGAGTAGATCTAAGGTAGAGGAAGGCTTAGGAAAGGATTTTAGGGCTTGGTAGGAGCTTAGGACGCAAGAGGAGATCGGGAGAAGAAGAATCACCGGGGTGGCACGCCAAAACCCTAGGTTTTGGCTCCCCCCCCCCCCCCCCCCCCGCGCACGCCCTTTTCTTTTATAGAACCTGCGGACCAGTCGACTGCCCTCAAGGCAGTCGACTGCGAAAACACACAGAACGTTTCTCACTCTAAGACCAGTCGACTGCTCCTGGGGCAGTCGACTGGTGCACCTTACAGATCCTTTCTCACTCTAGTACCAGTCGACTGCTACTAGGGCAGTCGACTGATACTGAATATTCAGTTTCCCAGTCCTAAGTTCAGAAATGCCTAACTAATTTCATAAATTTTCAAAAAAATCTAAAATTCCATGGGGAGATTTGTGGATCCTATATCTATTGGGAAAAATATAATTTCATAAAAAACTATTCTAAATCCCAGATTGATATGAATTTCAAAACCATCCAAATTGAGTCATTTAACCTCAACTAAAAGTTCTAATTTGGATTTCTTCTTGATGCTTCCCCCCATACTCATTCATATCACACTGATAGCATCAAGTTATATGGTATTCTCGTATTAAAACCAATTTCTCTTAATTATAACCCCTTTTTCAACCTTTTTCTCCATAACTCTCCCTTTAGTATGTCAATTCTCTAGTATTAAGGCTAACCTTAGCCCTTTAAACCTTTTGACACACTTTATAGCTCATCTAATCTCCTAGAAGGAAACCACCTGAGATCCATTGACCATGGATCCCATTTTAGCTTCTAGAGCTCTCTCTTGAGCTCCTAGCCCTAGTTACCTCCCTAAGTAACCCATCTACAAAGGTAAGACCACACCGGTGCTCTTCCGTGCTTCTTAACCTTCCACTATCACTCTCTTGACTTTATAGACCATTTTCTTGGTCACCTCCTTTTCTTTTCTTTTAAATGGCTTTTCTTTGCCATTTTTGATCTTTTCTCTACCATAGTTATAGGGCATCCTTGAATATACAATTTTACTCCCATTTGCCCTCCTAGGTTGGTATCCTAGACCCGGCTTACCATTCCTAAGCAGTTGATCTTTTTGCATCCTGTTTAACCCCTTTGACCCCCTAATGAGTCTATCTAGATTTTTCTCCAATTTGTCAAGTTTTGTTTTCAAACCTTGATTTTCCTTTTCTAACTTCCTAACCTTAGAATCATCATGTCTATTTTGTTCATTCCTAAGTCTAGCCATTTTTCTAGGCATATGTCTCCCTTTCTTAGGGTTTATGCCTTGGTCCTTAGTCTAGAATTCCTAGATTTGTCATGCAACATAGAATTTTTGATGTTTTGGCACACAAAAGTGTTTCTATTCTTATCATGATATTTAAAGCCAAAAAAACACGCATGGGCAAGCAGTTGTTATTAATTCTATATTCATACAAGTATTTTTGAGAATTTATGGAAGAATTGAAGCATGAGTAGAGTTAAAGGTTACCTCTCTTACCTTTGTAGCTCCCCCTGATATGAGCTCCTCTTCCTTTCTTCTTTCTCTCATCTCCTAAGGTGCTCCATCTTTTTTAAGCTCTCCTCTCCTTGGACATTTTGTATGGTAATGCCCTAGCTCCCCGCATGTGAAACATCGAATTCTCCTTCTTTTGTTTTGAGCTTCTCATTCCTACAACCCATATTAGATTTAAATTGAATGGACCCGGGTTTAGGAATTACCTCCTTTTTACCTAGTGGGTACTTATCCTTGTAGTGCCCCTTTTTGTTGCAACCAAAGCATATGATATGCTCCTTTGATTTAGCCTTGGTGAGGTTGAAGTCTTTTCTTACTCTTATGGGGATAAGGGTCTCTCCTCCCCCTCAACACCCTTGGTGTTGATACTTCTTCTTCTTCGGATGAGGTGGATGCTTTTTCACTCAATTCTCCCATCTCCCCTTCTGATGTCGAACTCCTCTCCTCATCCGATTGGTCCTTCTCCTCTTCTTGGACCATTAAGCCCATTTCCTTGGGCTCTTCTTCTTCTTCTACTCGTGTAGGGTTCTCATGAATTTCTTGCAATTTGTTCCACAATTCATATGAATTTTGGTATGCCCCTACACCACTCAAAATATTGTTAGGCAAAATATTAGTTAATACACTAATTACCTTCTTGTTCACCCTAGAATAAGCTTGTTGCTCTTGAGTCCAATATCTAGGACGAAGCTTCTTGCCGTGCTTGTCCTTTGGAACTTCGAAGGGCTCGTTTATCATCATCAAGCACTCCCACTCCATGACCAACCACGTTTCTATTCTCGCTTTCCAATAGCCGACATCCTAATGGTCATAGGCCGGTGGAGTGTAGATATCATCCCCAAATTTATCTTCCATGATTCTTTTCCTCTAGGGTGTGCTCCCTCG